>VXBB01000827.1:1123350-1221851 GCA_013399915.1 Illadopsis cleaveri | reverse complement strand
TTTTTTGTTTGTTTTTTGTTTTGTTTTGTTTTGTTTTGTTTTGTTTTTAATTTAGGTTCTTTTCCTTAACTGGGATGCTTGTTACCTACTCTGGGCAAGAACTGTTGTTAAGAAGCAAGTGAAGATTCAACTGCTAATGAAAGAGTTCAGGGTTGTTTCCTCTCTTCTTTCCTTGAGCAAATAGGAAAAAAAAGCTCTTTCTACTGCTTTTTCAAGGTGGTGTAAAGGTCACTGACAATAGCTCCCCTATAGATGCCAATGTGTGACATTTTGCCTAAATACAACAGAAACATGCTAAACTATGGAAAAATTCAAATTCTTTTCTAGATAAAGCTGTTTCTGAAACGTGACTAGTTCCTTAAAATAAAATACAGAATTTAACTCTTATCTTCAAATCTTATCTGAGGCTTAAACACTTCCCATGAATGTAAAAAAACACACACACCAAAAAAAGGAGTGAAGTAACACAAATAATTTAAAATATATACAATGAAACCTGGACAAAGGCTAATAGATTAATGTCTAAACTGATGATTAAAGTGATGATTTGAAGTTTCAGTTTTTAGCAGCTGAGTTTCAGCTTAGTATATGAGGATGGAAACTCCATCAAAACCACCCTCACCAAAAAATAATCCCCAAACTCTTTTATTATTACTGCAAGACACCTTGTTGTTCATTTCAGAGGTAATGAGAAAGATGACAAAACCAAGCAATTGTGGTGTATTTTTGACATTTTGTGCCCTGAGATTTCTGTTCTGCTGTTCAGATTTTGGGTTTTTTTCATGCTTCCCTGGTGTCTGGTCTTCATTGTTAAAAAACCAGGGTTTGTTCCCTTGATCTGGGAAGTGTTTTCTATCCCAAAGAAAAAGCATAATGAGAACGACATTCCAGTTTCTCTCCAAGGTAAGTTCACCTTGACCACACCATTTCCCCACTGAAGTCAAGACTTGAGTAAATTTACCTGGAAAGAAATATTACCCAACTGATCCTCACTGGGTGCCCCATCACTTCCCTGCTGTTCAAAAGACAACATTTTTGGTTTGAAAAGAAGCTCCTGAGGTAGATGGACATATCAAACCCATGTATGCTGTTGAACAAATCTGTCAAGTGGCAGGTTTAATTTTTTTTTTTACATTATATTTTCACTCAGAGATTAATTTATGGAAGATTATTTTACATGAAACCTGTAAAGCTCCCTGGATTCACCATTACAAAATGTTAGCCAGTGAGCATTACTCTGATCCATGTGAAGAATTTTGTCTCTGGAAAATGAAAGCATTACTAGGCAGATTTACCAACAGATTTACCAAAAGAGTTACAAGGTGGAGATTCCAGCCATCCTTCAAAAGAAGCTAAAGAAGGTTGCTGTAAAAAAATTTGAAATTGGTGACTGCAAGATTGGAGTTTGGACAAGTACTCACGCAGATATACAGCAAAAAGGATGGAAAGGCAAAAGACTGGACAGCAAACTGATATAAGTGTTTCTTCATCCCTGGCTGCCTGTAGACCTTCTCCTTCCTCTCATCCATAACAAACAATCAAATAAATCCCTCTATCATTCTGTAGCAAGTTACACTGCATGGCAATCCCTTTTCCCGTTCTCAGGCATGACTTTCTAAAACCTCTTATGTGGTTCTCTTGGAGAAAATATGGGCTGAACTTTTGCAAACTAATCTCAGGCTGTGGTGGTTTCACCCCAATTTGGCCATTTTCATTACACTGACATCTTCAATCCACTCTTTTCTAAACACAGTCATTGGAATTTTATGAATCATCTTGTAGAGTAACATAATATTGAGATGCAGTAATGGAGGGTGCCAGCAGATGGTGACATATGTAAATTTCTATAAAGATTATGTATAACAAAAGAGTCTTTAGAAGATGCAGATACTTTATGTATTTCTGCTTCCATTTCTTGTAATGCTTAGAGGAAAAAAATCTTCCTTTCATTATTTCTATCTTGGCCTGCTACAGCTGGTGGCAGCTGTTTAGGGACCTATTTCAACCACTCAGATAATTTTGTTTGGCATTGATGCCTGGGTAGCTGCTGCAAACCATCTTGGAAACTCCTACAGAGTGTGTCTACATTATGCTTTTTTGCTGAGGGTTGTTGGATGGTTTTTTTCTCTTTTTCCTTTGGAGAAGTTATTACCAAGTGTACTGTTTACTGTTTATTGTCGATATCACAGGGGAGCCAGAATGCAAAATAGATGGCTGTAATAGCCACAGGGTAGCATACTGGGGGCCAGCAGAGGAGAAATGCTAATCACATTGCCATTTCCTGGCCCATATGGTCAGGGCTTCAGTACACGACAGTTTGAAATGCTATTATGAGTACAAGCTAATATCAATTCTAGAGAGAAGACTTTGGCAAACCTATTACCAACTCTCTTAAACTGCACCTCACTAACACTTTAGGGTAGCCATTCATCCAGAGAAAATAAATACAGCTGTGGGCTTGCTGAAGTCCTCTCTGAGTTGATCTTATAGGATAGAAAAACTTTGAAAAGTCACATTAGTGTTTTCTCTTGGCAAGAGTGAACTGTGTATCTGTTCTGAAGGAAGGACTTGCTCAAGCAGTAACCCTGTCCTTGAATCCCAAACAGGAGTAGCTCACTCATTTAGTGAGCTCACTCATTTGGCCACAGACGGCATTACTGCCCCAGCTGTTATTGTCTCCCATCCACCAGAGGCTTTCACCCCAAAATAGAAAGGGCCATGTGTTTCCATGCCAGTCCTCTCCAGCAATCTTTCCAAACTTTCCTCTCCGGTGGATCAGATAAACATGCAGGGCTGTGAAGTGGGTACCATTGAGGGACAGGAATGTTCTCTGAGGCTTTTGGGTGGACAACTGGAGGGCAGGGCAGGCAAGTGGAGGCACCACTTTGCCATTCCATGGCAAAAGTGGTCCCAACTCTTCTGTTGGGGTTTTGCAAGGCTGGTGCTGCCCACAGGGCTGCTCCTTTGTGTTAGTACTAACAGGTGCCATTCGCAAACCGTGAAGAAAACAAAGCAAGTAGCCTGTGAGAGCTGAGAAACTGATACATTCTGCTGAACCAAAGAAAGGTTTGTTCTCCTACCAAGCATTATCCCACATATTCAGACCAGGAAGAGGAAGAACATGAGGACAATCAGTAAATAATGGAAATGGACTACGGCAGTATACAGCATTAAAGCGACCAGAATGGAGACAATTTTATCTTCAGATATGGTAAGACTCAGCAGTGTTCACAACCTGTGCACAGTGCTAATGTGAATCAGACTGTTTTGAATTCACTTTTCCCTTGTCAGCTACCCTTCATTTCCCTAAAAGGTGGTCCTTTTCTGGTATTAAGCTCTACTGGCCCCACAGCTACCTGATATGAGCAAGAGGTATCCTCAAAACTTCTCTTCAGGTTCCTAAACTATGCAGTCTCCAGGCTACACTTCATTTGGTCAGATGATGGGAACAAAAAATTGTGTCCATTTCTAGGTAGCCCTAAGGGATGCATGTGTTTCTCCATCCAAGAGGACAGAGGAGCCAGCTGCTGCTGCCACTTTAGCATAGTGGTCACAGAAACCCTTTAGAAGAGATTAGCTTTGAAAACTTGGCCTTAAATGGTTGTAAGGTGTGAAGAAGGTCGAATTTAGAAGAAAGTATGGTGATCTAAATCCATCCCTATTATTGTAGAGTGAGTAATTTTCAGTCTTTGGGATTAAATTTTCCTTAATAATACAAATTGTATGCTTTCAGCTCTGGGATTATTCTGTCTGGAGAGATGCTTCCCTGTTATGCAGTCACTTCTTAGTCTTTTGTATCTCTAGTTTGACTGTCCCTAAATGGCATTTACTCACAAAGCCATTGCTGCACAGCATATGTTCTTCTGCCTAGCAAGCTGCATGTCCATTATCACTGATATTTTTGTACCACTCATCATGACCTGAGCAGCTATAGATTGTCCTGAGATTTTGCCTCAATGTATAATTTTTCCTGCATCAAAGACTTGTCAGTTTCCATTTATGACCCTTGTAGTGCATTTTGGGGTTGGCATTTTTTGCTGTATAGTCTTGGGAATCAAAGACACATACACACACGCAGTTGTTTTCTGTAACAGGCAAGTTACAGAAAAACGTATGAAGAAAAAAATATTTGAAGAAAGACATATCCTGTTATGAGGTTGCAGAGCACTGCACTGTAGTCATCATGTTGCCCCATTCAGAATAAATCAGAGAGGAAAGTGTAAAATTAGGAACACTGTGTATATTCAGGGAATGAGGACATCATCAGTGAGGACACTGATGATGTAAAACCTAGGAGAATTTGTAGTGTGAGTAGAAGTGTACTCTCCTCTTCATATTTACACTTCTTGGGAGGAATAGATTTGGTAGCAGGGCTGGGCTTCAGGGAAAAATAAAGCTGACCACTGCCTGTAATGGGCAGCAAAGCAAGCCCCTCAGAAAGGGCTGATCATTGTCCTGTTGTATGAGAGCAGAGTCACTGGCTGAACTAGGCCAGTGAAAATAAATCTGCGTCTGAGAAGTAATAGGCAATGAAAAGAAGAGTTGCTAGTTTGCTAGTTGGGCCTGGCAGGAAAGAAGGCAGCAGAGGAGAGGTGGCAGTGGTAACTGCCTTGGCTTCCCTGTGCCAACGCCTGCCTGTTCCACACAGCCTCACTGCTCCAATATTTCAGTTTGCCTCTGCTGCTGACAAACTGTAAGGTAGCTCTGTCTTGGAGGCACAGTGAAGTCCTTTACTTGAGTGGAAAGCTGTGGTTCTCCTCCGTCCTGACACATAACCTTACGTTTGTGTTGTAAAGGATCAAGCCCTTCAGACTATGTTTTTTCTACCATTCTCATTTTCCCAACTTTACTTTCACTGTGTTGCAGTGCCATCATACAGCACACAAGAGCAACAGCTTTCTGTTCTTTGTCATTGTCACCACTACTCAGTTCTTGAGTTTGGAGTTCTGCTGACGTTCAAAGACCCCTGCTCACTGCAAACATCTTCATAGGATATGGGTAGAGTGGGATAATTTTGAGACGAATTGTAGATCTCAATTAACTATGTTTTTTAAGATACATTTTCACAAAATGGCCAAGCTGATGTACAAGTTCACCAGTGACTAAAGGGGAAACTGTGGTAACTTTTCATCTGACTCCTCATTTCTCCATCCTCCCCTTTTCCCCTCCTCATCTCTCACCACAGCCATGAACTTTCCCTCCTGATTCTGGTACAACAGCTCATCTGATCTCAAATTAAACTGCTTTGTCTTGTACTTTTTTTGCCATCTGATTGGGCTGCTGTGTCTTGCTGTGTGACTTACATGAGTGTGAAAGTCATCTCAAAGTGAGCAGTGGGAACATGGCTAGGAGCAGGATGGATGGAGATATTCAGGAGTGGAGCTGGACCTGCTACTTTTACAGCTACTATGTTATTTGTCTCAGACCATATCATAGGATCAGACTCTAATTGTGCCATGTGCTGGACAGAAATCTTGTCATTAATTTGGACATTTCATAGTGCAATAGTCACGAATCAGCTGGGCTGGAATGGACCATGGGATGTCTTTCAGTCTGCTCACAGCAAGGTCAAAGGGACCATTACAGGTCTCTTTGGTTAAATGTGTGCCAATGAACTTCAAGAAACCCCATTTTGGTTGCAAGGTTTGCCTGCTGACTATCTGTAGAGCATAAAAGTACCGAGACTGACATGAAAGGAATTGAGCAGATACAGCTTCCCTGCAATCTCATGAAAGACATCGTCTGTGCAAGTGGTATTCATGGCCTCATATTCTGCTTCTGAATCTGCAGGTTTTCAGAATGGTTCTCTTGGTACACGCTTTCTTCTGTAAGGGGTCCCTTGAATGCTGTTTTCCACAGTAAATTCTGGCAGGTTTTACTGAGAGACAATGCAAAGATGTTCATACCTCATAAATACACAAGGCAAAAGATGTCAGGGAAGGGAAATATTCTCTCCATTCTGTAAAGGAAAGCTTTGCTGAATCTTTTTTCTCCTCTAGAGTCCCAGAGAACGTGTGCAGCAGTGTAGCAATGGGGACACCAACCTCCTGAGGCTCAGCCCAGTACCTTTCCTGTAAAACTATTTTTCTTCAAAGCTGTCATCTAGGAGGATTTTGTTAGCTGCTCACATCTCTGAGATTTGCTGGGGACTTTTGCCTAATCTCATTCCTTTCTTGAATACAAGTGTGCATTTGTTTCCTTGATCTGTTATCACACAATTTCCTTTTAAACAGAGCTTACTGTGCAATCTTATATCAGCCTTTGCATTTGTTCTTGTGCCATGCACAGATTTTTCTTTGCTGGGTGTGCCTCTGCGCACTTCATGGAAATTATAGTTGCTCTAGTTTGTGCTATCACTGCCTTACTCACCTCATTTTTAAAATCATTTGTAAAGCCATTAGAATTTTTTTTTTTTCTGCAGGATGTTACAACATCAATATGAAAGATATTTGAAAGGCTGTTATAAAGTAATCAGATGCTTTGCCTTCTTTTGCCAGCTGTTGGGAACACATGATGACCAAGTGCAGAGTTTTCATCTGGGTGCAACAATCTTCCAATGGTTTGATTGAAACATTCATTTTATTCACTCTATAAATTCAAAAGTGAATGAATTTTGTTAATCCTATTCTCCTTCACAGTGTGAGTTCAGATTTTCAGTTTTTCTCCACTGGAGACTTTTTCTCTTGTGCTGATATGCACTGAAATACTCTGCCTGGCTTGTTCAGCATTTCCCTAGGAATCCTTCTAGTCTTAGCTGCTTGGGTGGATAATTTCACCCATTCACTGTTACTGCTCTCACCATTTGATATTTGACATCCTTTTCCCATCCTCATTTGCGTCCTCTTTGCAGCTGGCATAGGAAGAGAGCCTTTTGGCTTCTTATGTTTGCCAAAGTTCATGAGTCTCAGAGCTCTGTGTTAGGAGTAAAAGTGGATGAGAGAGCTGGGTATCTTTTAGGTAATAGCTTTCTACTTCTATGGCCCTTAATGTTGAAAGAATTAAACACTGGGAGGCAAGGCATTTGCTCGTAGTTCAAAGTGGGTTTCAGTCAATATTCAGCTTCAAGCTCTTGATTTTTTTTCAGGGCAATGTTTTCAGGAAAAAAAGGAAGGGCTGTGGGTTTCTCCTTGTGTTGTTTCACAGTTGCCCCCACTCAAAACCAGTCATGCCCAACCATGAAAAATTTTTTATCGACTTCGTCTTGTTGTTTCTCTAGGGAGGCAGAGATCCATGTTGGAAAGAAAGGTGTTTTTTTAATGTGAGACGTACAATTTTATTACCACAAAGGAAGAGCTGCAACTGAATTCATTGGAGTCCATGATATTTTCCCACCCTTTGACTATATTCTTGGTGCACCAAGAACCCCCCTTTTGGGAGACATTTACAGTGCCCATTCTAAAACACTAAATTGCTGACTATATTCCAGCAGTTTTTTTCAGAAAGGCGGAGAGGTTCTCCAGTATTTCACTGTGATGGAGCAGCCCCACTTTCTGCAGCCTTTATTTTCAGTAATATAAGACACAGAAGCAATAAAACAAGTGCATCACCAGTAGAGACAGTGACATGCTCTGGCTTTTCAACCTGACTGCTTTTTCCGCTCATCCTTCCTGATGCTAATTCCCCAAATTAACTTTGCAATGAACATTTACCACTCTGGTAATATGGCTGCATCTGCACTCCCAATTATCAGAAGGTGTGGCCAGAACATTTCCTGAATTATCGCCTGGTCTCTGCACTAAGGATGTGTGAAAGGATTTTGGAAGGTCAGACACTTTCTGTGTAAACAGCATTGGATGTCCTAAAAGACGCTGCCTCCACTGTGAATTCCAAAACTTTTATTCAGCACTTATGTTAGCAAAATTTACTTGCTTAGCGGCATGTGAAAGACAAAGGCAAAGTGGGTTAGAACATGGCCAGACCTAAATTCAATTTCATATTTAAGTGATTATCCTCAGGAAAGTTTTACTTAGTACTACTAATTTTAAAATTAACTTCTTAGGAAAGAGATGGGGGAAAAGAGTAATTTATATATAACCCAAGAACTACTGTGGCACTGGGATAAACTGCAGTGCAGAGATGTCTGAGCACCTTATTTAGTGCTTGTAAATAGACTGAATCCTAACTCATACTTCTGTTTAAATGGGCTATTCCACAGGTCATATTTTGCATTTCCTGCAGCCAATTTGTCATCTGGTTAATATTGCAGAGATTTACACTAAATTTACAAATGCCAGTTTAAAGTGTCCAGGCTCCTTTAAAAGAAAAATAAAGTTAACTTGGGCAAAATGAATAATACATATTTTATAGCCAAAAAGTGGATTTCTTTTTCAGAAGAACTGTGAGTTCCTGCAGCCTGTGATTGCAACAATATTTTTTCCTAGGGAACAGAAAGCATTTATACCTTGATATCTAATTCCCTAAGGCATGCCTATAGTTATAAATTTTAGTATATTTCTTCTCCATTCATTGAATACTCTGGCAGACATTGGGAACCATGTAAATTTTTACTTTATAGCTGCTGAAACACAAGCAAAGAGCATCATCCCTAACACATCCTGTGAAACAACAGTCCTTGATTTTTCTCCAAAATTAAACGAAAAGAAAACACTTATAAATTGGTGCCCCAAATTCTGATAGAGTTTCTTTCCACAAGAAAACAGTGCCTCACCATTGTGGTTCCTAATGACCATGCTGGTTTACAGACATTGCCACACATGACAATGCTTGTAGGCTGAAGATCCTGTAATGCAATGCAAATCTCATTTTCAGATTTTAATTAACAAGAAAAGATTGTAGAAACATAAAGAAGACTGCAAATTGTCTAAAGATTGCAGTTCAGTTATTTTCAGTTGATGAAAGATAGGTAGAAGCTCTTATCAAAACAGGTCATACAATGACACTCATGGGCTGAAATTGAAATTTTCAGTGATTTGGAAGATACACAATCCTGTTGTTTTGGGATAACATGACTGTGATTCACTGCCTCAAAAGCAATCACAGATCAGCAACTCCTTTCTGCCCCCAGCCACTCTACCCCATGTTGGAGTGAAGGTCACAACAATGTTCAGCAGGCTGGTGAATGCCTGGGGATTTTGTGGTTTGTGTTTGTTAGAAGTATGTGAACAGAAGTTTGTCATCTAGTTTGCAAGTGCACAGGGCTTACAGCCGTAGCTATTATAGGGTAAAAGTAGTTAGGGAAAGCTGAGTCATGGAGCATACGAATATACCCCCTGTCTTTGTCGAAATATACTTGCATTTGTAGACTGAAGGTCCCATGGGCAGAGTGAATTTAGAGGGCATCTGGGCAAAGCAGACTCAGGTGAGAAAATTTTACTTAATTCATTGCCAAAACCAAAAACTTACCGTTGAAAATAAAAAAAGAATTGAGGACTTACAAACACATGGATAAGTCATCCATTTACAGTCTTTGCTAACCTTTGTGGGGCAACGGGCAGCACTGGAGGTGGAGAAGCAAAGAGTAATGCTCTTCTGCTGCCCTTTGTCACCCACTCATTTTCCTGCCAGTTTGCTTCTGAGTGTCCCTGTTCCAGGGTGGGTCCCTCATGGGTAGATCTAGTTAACCTCTGCCCTTGACAGAAAGGAGGACTTCGAAGGGAAGAGGGTAAATAAAGAAGCTATAAAGCAGTTCTTTTGGAAGGAGAATATGTCTGCCAGACTGGGAGAGCTGCATCAGCACTAACAAAGCAAAATCAAAGGCCAGAGTGACTTCATAAAGCCACACCATGAGGGATACTTAGGGAGGGTGAGGAGAAAACCAGTATGAAAGGAGAAGTGAGAAGGGGAAGGTGTAAAGCAGTAGAGTGGAGGTGCAGAAGGCCCAAGAGAAGAAGATTTAGCTGCTGATGTTCTTCTTGAGGAGAGGGACGGCCCTAGTGCTGCTGAGGGAAGACCACCAGCTGTATGGAGGTGATAGGAGTTTTGTTCTCATTCTGTGTGTTAGACCTTGGGTGTAAATACCTACATATCACTGGTCTCCCCACAGGTTGTGCCACCTCATCCTGTGGGGATGGATCAGCTAACAGGGAGCTCTTGAAACAGCAATCTATTCCCACGTGTTCTGGAGGCCATGGAACACTTAACTCAGTGGATACTACACTCTCTTACACCTTGAGACACACCGATACTCTCAATTAACCTCCTCTGAAATTTGTAGTTTCATTAGTCAGTTTTTCAATTTTAATTTCCTCTTGCTCCCCAAGAAATGCAGTGTAATACTACTGCTTCAGTAAGAAAAGTAGTGGGTGTCCCAGGTCTGGAACAATCTGTACATGATAGAGCTCAGGGAACTTGTGCTGGGGAAATCTCTTAGAACTTAATGTCCCTAAAATTCAACTAAACTGCAAAAAATTCCTTGACTTGACTTTGAAAGAAGTAGTTGGCAACTTTGCCAGAACTTTGTCAATATTTTACTATTCTCCCATTTCTGGTTCTCTTCTTGAAAAAAACCAAACCAAACCAAACCAAAACCAAACCAACCAACCAAACAACCAACCAAAAAACACAAAACCCCCAAAACAAACAAACAAACAAACAAACAAACAAACAAACAAACAACCCCATGCTTTTTCCTATGTATTCTGGCTCTTTTTTGTGGCAGAACATACATCCACACACATCCTTTGGAATAATTTTCAAAATTTTTCCTTTGACAGCTTTGAAGTAAATGCTAATATGTACACTTGCTCCCCTCATCAATGTCGACATGCTCCAGGAACCATATTTTTATGTTTATTGCTACCATCTGAAGTGAAAGTCATGCAAAAGATATAAAAGAAGTAGGCTGTAATATAAAAGTCAAAAACAGAAGAGAAGTGGTAGGAATGACCAGCTACCAACTGGTAGTTCCAGAGAAGCTGGCTACAGATGCCGTAAAAAGGGAAGCAGAAAGGGAATCCCATTTTATCTCCCAAATGCTCTGTGAAGATGTTGGAGGAAGGAGGCAGAGAAGCCTCCCATCAGACAATAAACACAACATCCATGTTTTCTGCAATGCCATCTGTTTCTACATTTTGCAATGCATTGCTACCTACAGCTGCTGCCACCAAATGCCCAGCTAATTTTAGGGTACTTATCTGTGCCTGAGCTTGGGTAAGTAGTCTCTCAGCCTTCATTTGTAGGAGATGACACATGAGCTCTCCCACCTGCTGTAGATTTCCTGACAATGTCCCTTGGGAGACCACAAAGGCAGCTATGCAGTTGTGGGATGTTAAAGAAGTGTTATACAATTAATTAGATATTGCAAAGTTGTCAGCAGCATAGGCTTTAGTAAGCAGCTACTTTACAGCCCAGGGAGGGGTTGACTTGAAAAATAAATTAAACAAACCCCATCTCTTTGGCTGGAAGGATGTAGCAAATTCATCAATGCTTGTGTAAAGAAGCAAAGGAGGAGACAGCAAAGCTTGTGAGCCATGCAAAATGTAGTAGTTACAGGAAAAAAGAATGAACTGTCTTAGGAACACAGACTGAAGCAATCTCTGGACAGTGGAGCCCCTCACTCCTGGGTAGAGGAACTTGCTGCTGAAACAAGAAGTTGCATCCTGGGAACATGGAGATCTATATGTGTAGGACTTCTGCTCATTTTCTTGCTTATTCATACACATTTTTAGGCATGGAAGGGCAAGAGGAATTGCCTGCTATACATTCAGTGGGACTGTCACCTTAGCTGGATGGCTGTGTGGAGAATGCCCTAAACTGACAGGGGAACTGTTGAAGGAAGGATAAATTAAATGGTAATTCAGCCATGATTGGGTGTGTGGCTGTGTACCATTTTTTCTCCATGCTTGAACCTTTGGGTTGAGAAGAGCCTGAGAAAGAAATGTTTAAATCCAAGACAAAATGTTAGTAGTCAAGGAATTTGAATGCAAGCAAATTGACAGCAAAATACGGAACAGCAGGAAGGCTTATGAGCTCCACATGGTAGAAAAAAGATAAAGAAGCTTTCTTCATAGTCTCCTTGATGAAAACTACCTGTTGATGGAAACCGAGATTCAAATAAAATAGACAAGTCTTTCTTAAGAAAGTAAAGGAATGCCACTAAGGACGTATCATATTGTAAACTGAGACAGTGCATTCACCTTGAATACTGCTTACAATTCTGGGCACAGAACTTCAAAAAGGGTAAAGCAAATGGATCCAGAGAAGGACAAGAAAAAAGTATCAGAGGAATAGCAAGATGTCTCCTGTGTGCATGGTGATTATAAAGGTGAATGCTTTAGAAAGGAACAAATAAATTATGACATAGCATAAATATATCCAGTACTGACTAGAACAAAGAAGGTTAGACAGAGGCACCTGTTTGCTTTCATATTAGGAAAAAAATTACAGAGACATCATAAATGATAAAGAAACCAATTTCAAACAGTTAAAAGGATAGTTCTGGAAGCATAAATAGCATGCAGCTGTGTATACACTGTAATAAAACATGACTGTGAAAAAGGGATCAGTAGGATTCCAAAGAATCCTTAAGACCAGATCTCCAACGGTATTCAGGTGACTAACTCCTACTGAAGCATTTGCAGTAACTTCAATTAGCTATGAGCTCAGTTTTGGGAAGTTCTGAGCATGCTGTCTGTAATCCAGTGAGACCCATGCTTTACCCTCAGCAGGTAAATATTGTCCCTGATGAGTGCAGCAGAAATTATACCCCTGAGGTTAAGTACACACTTATATTATTTGCTGGACCTGCATGAGCATGTTCAGTACTGAGTTTTTCATAAATAAAATGGCCACAATTATTTATCCTAGGGGAAAAAATTGCTTCATTGAGGAGCAAACATCCAGTGATCTGTATACATTTAACTGTAACAATAGAGCTCATATAATAATGTACAAGAGCTGACTGAAATGTGAGGAAGAATTGAGCACCAACTGGAAATACATGCTGGTTGTTTATTTCACTGGCAAGGAAGATGTTACATTAAAAAAAATCATTTAGCTTGAAGCTGCATTTCACTGTCTGACACTCTATTTTGGAAGAAATGAATAGTCTCTTGCCAGTACGCCTTAGTGAAAAAACAAAAGAGAATAATTTTTTTAAAAGTACATCCCCACACCTAAAATATTTAAAGAGTCAAATTCATGAATCAAATATAGTAATAGTTTAGAGGATTTTGAGTTCTGCTTCCTTGTTGCTGAGAGCTGTTGGGATTAGTTACATGGTATGTGTTCCTTGGTGGAAAAACGAGTTGCCCTTCCTCCACTGCCCTTCAGCCCATTATGCCTGCTCCCACACTCATTCAGATGTGCCAACACAACTGCTTGTGGGATCATTTCATGGATCAGATTAGGGAGATCTGTGTTGAAAAGCAAACAAACAAACAAAAAACAAGAACAAAGGCCTTTTTTTCCTGGTGTTTTTCTTTTTGCCCTGGATTGTATCAAGGGTCTGAGGCACAGAGTGTTCCACAAACAATTGCATTGCCTCCTTCAAGGAGACAGCAAACTGCAGCAGAGGGGCAGCAACTGGGTCAGGGCAGTGTTGAGGAACTTCCCAAGGCCATTTTGTCAGCAAAAGTAATATTTAATTGCCCCAAAAGTCTCTCTCTAGACTCAATTACATCAGAATTTAACTCCAAGATTGATATTCATCCCATCTCTCTGTAATTCTACTTTAATATGTATGTATATATGCATAGAAATCTACATTAAAATATTATGTATGTGTGCATGTGTATCTCTAAATTTTGAAAATACTCACTAGGCTGTGAGATTTGTTTTCCTTGAGGTAAAAAATAAACCCAAGAAACAAAACCACACAGTAAAATTATGTGTTTAGACACAGAGCTAAAAATGCCTGGGAAAACACAGTGCAATGTTTGTAAAGACCTATACAATAGAGTCCTAGCTGCCTGCCACACAAGCATTCCTCTCTTGTGAAAGGATGCTTAACTATGGAGCAACAGACCATAAGCGTGGGCAGAGCAGCAGATGGCAGGTCACTCCACTAATATGGAGAATTCAAGCGATTCCAAACATTTTGTTGTGCTTTTACCCTCATGATGTGAAACTGTATGACAATGGAGTAAAGTTCCAATGGCTCCGTTTTAAGGACAAGGAATGTGCAGATAGACTTAATTAGATATTACACCCATTTACTGCCGGCTCCTATTTACTGTAACCAAACCACCCATTCTTCCCTGCTCGCTGCAGTGTATTTTGGGTCTGTCAGCAAGGTACTTTGTAGAGCTTATGAGTGCTGAGATGCAGAATCAGTCTGTGTGCAGACATTTCCCCTGTCCCCAGGATAAATGGCAAAACAACAGTGCCCAAGAAAATGAAACAGCTGATGGATCTAGAAAGATGACTTTGGTCTCCAGGCTTCAAGACAGCATACTGTGTGCTGGCCTGTGCCTGTCACTGGAAGGCCTCATGACTGAAGTTTTCCTAAGACACGATGAGAATTGCATCCTCCTTTAAACTATTAGATGGCCTGCACTTAAATGTGGTTACCCTTAACCATATTAAGTGGTTTTCCACGTTCTAAATCTTCTTAATATTTTGTTACCTGGGGAGTTTTATTAACATTCACCTGTCTGAAAATGACTGGGGAAGAGAAATGCAAATTACTCCCAGATAATGCAAATAAGTGGCATTTTGCAAATGAACCATGCAAAGCTTACGCACACGTTAGAGCATATTCCTGATGCAGCTTCTATCCTCAATTAAGCTGGTGATGACCATAATATATTATACTGTATGTCAGAGGTTAATTGTTCTCACCTTCTTTTGTCTTTATCTCACCACCTTCTCCTTTCTTCCCTCCTGACCAGTGACAACACCAGTTGGAAGCAGCTGTCTTAGTTTGCTATCTTGTGTCAGATGTGTTAAATGCAGAGCTGCTGAAAGTGCAGTTCACTTCACTCCAGGAGAATATGTTGAATATCCAGGGCCTGAGTTTGGGTGCTGGACTTCTGCTTTTTCTTATTTCTCCATGGAATTAAAAGCAGACTTGGAGGAGCATTCTGTGAACTTATCATGTTCCTTGAGGTCCCAGGTTTTCTGCCTTCAGATTGTCTTTTGACCTGCCCTCACTTCTCTGAATTAAAATCATATTTGTTCAGTGCTTCAGATATGACAGGCATTCCACAGTGAAAAGAATAAGCAGCTCTTCCCTGGAAAAACTTCAGAAAAACAAGTAGGTACCAATCCCCCACTGAAGGGCTGATCTTCAGATATGATTCTGCACTGGAATGTAACATTTTTATCTGCCAATATAATTTTTTTCCAGGCACAGCTCTACCTGACCACTGTTAAATACATTCATTGTATTCTGCACTGTACAGCAGAAATGGGATCTTAGAAATAATGCATGTAAATATGACTTTGCAATATTTCATTTCTGCATCTCAAATAATACCATCCTCAACAAACTCTTGAAACCTTTCCACACATGAATACTTATTAAATGGACCCAAATCTTTCAGTTTAATGTAATGAATACATAAGTAGACCCTTTAAATATTTTGATTTTGCATATACTCTTCTTAGAAAATGGTATATATATAAAAAAATTATTTAAATGACAGCAAGTATTGTCATTTAAAAATTGAATAATGTGTGCAGAAGCAAGAATTTTTGCAGAAAATCAATAAAGGGCAGAAATCTTGAATTATACTCTTTTTTACAAAACATCTCTGGCTCCTCAGTAGCATACCTCAAGAGAGATCCACAAATCCCTTCAAATAATAAATATATATTAAAATTTGTAACTCTCTTGGTTACTCAGAAGGACAATAATGAAGATATTGTATTATGTGCTATTCCAGTCTGACCCTATTTTCATGGACATTAATGGTTTCTTTCTTGTATCTGTTCCATAGGATCTGTCAACTCTCTTCCTGCTGATGTGTGTCACATCTCTGTCACTACTTTTCTCTCAAGTGATCTAGTCAATTAGCAAAATTAGATTAAGCTGTGCGTAAATATATCTGAATTGGTTTTAGCTTTCATTTCAAGTTGATGTTTCTTACCAGAGTTTATAAGAGAACTCCAAAATCTGTACTTTTTTCTCTCTAGTTGTTTTGTAAATCTAATAACAGATAAAAGCTTTTGTAACCCTATTAACAAAATACTGGAGAAAATAATCACTCTTAACATTTACATTCTGAAGATCGTCAGTGTGGAGATGTAGGAAACAGGGAGCAAAAGAGGTTTTTTCAGATTACAGTGATGTGGAATATTTGATGGTGCATCAGCATAGAGAAAACACCATTTGGCTTTTTCATAAGAGTAGGAAGGTGACTTATTTTGCCTGCTGATTTGTCATCTTTGTTGGTACTGACAGGTGCATTGATCCTTATACTTATCTCTCCATTGGCACAAGCAATTCAGTTAAAGCTATTGCAAATCCCTGTTAACCAGAAAGATATTTTAGTACTAAATATTGCCTATGCTGACATGTAGAACAGGAAAGAAAATGTTTTCAAGTGTATTTTCTACCTCCATTGCTGTTTTGTAGATAAGGCTTCTGTGACTTAAAATTTAGAACTCCAAGTGATGTAGAAGATCATTGTGGTGTTGAAAGACATTTTTGACCTTTTGACTTCATTAGGCTTTGCATTCTTATTTGGTGATCATTTAAGAAATAACCTTCCATATTTTAGATACATACACATGTGAACTGGTTTGGTAACTGTCACTGTTTCTTGTTCTGTCATCTGAAAAATCAGAATAATCTGGGGAAAATATAGGGGTTTTCTTATGCCACAGAAATAATTTCCAGTGCTTCTTAGATCCCTCTACTAGTATGTGCAATATGGGAAGATATTTCATTATTAGAAGGGTCACAAAACACTGCATTTAAGTGAAAGACCTTCCTTGAAATATATTAGGCGTTTTTCAGTACAACTTGTTTCTAAAGAATCTGTTTAAGGAGTGATGAAAACAGTCTTTACTCTTGCCCAATCTGTGAAGGAAATTGCTTTGGAAAAGGCAATGGTAGTGAGGCAAAGAGGGAAAAACCCCACTATATAAACAACCTAATACCATTATCTCTTTCTTTTTCCTCATTTTACTTTTGCACATACACTTTGGAAGTAATGTGCTTGGTGGACTTTCCTGGCTTTGCCTGATCTGGGTATCACATCCAGCACCCCAGCCCAGCAGTGGTTTCACAACCCTGTCTGATATTCCCTTTGTGTGTCAGGCAGAGATAGATTTTGTTTCATGCATCATTCATAGACTCACTGCTGAGATTCTACAAGTTGCTACATCTCCCAGTCCTATTTCAGAGGCTTAAAACAGAAAGAGATGACTGTTCTTCTGAGGAATATGGTCATATGTGCCACATCGTAAGATGCTGCTGATGTCAAAGATGACACTTATTTTGAATACATGGTAAAAAAAAGTATCTCTTTACTGTTGCACTTATGCCTTAAAAGTTTTCTTGAGTCCTATTGTGTGCTGTGTTGCAGTATTTTTTCACATGCTGACAGAAGAGACACCTGTATCCCCAGCACAAAGAACAGGATAAACAGAAACCTCTGCTTTATGTGGAGAGCTGCTGCTTGAGAACATCAGCAAATCACTTAATCTTCCAGTCAATCATAACCTTTTCTCTTACCCACCTATGTCACAGTAAGACCACCTTCCCTTGAATTCAGCCTATTGTCTGCACCTATGGGGCTTTTTTCCTCTCTTTTCTTTTTTTTTTAATGTCTCCATGATATGTGGTAGATCCTGTCCTCCTTTTTTTTCCACCATCTGGAACAGCCATTAACCATTATGTGACTGATTGAGTTGGGCTCATTTCACTTTTGGTGTCATTGGACATCTATTGTCACTGGCCTATGCCTCCTTTCTCAGCTGAAAAAAAATTAAGAAAAAAGAAAAACAATACCACCACCAACAATAATAATAAAGCTGATAGAAATTTCATTCCTGAGCTTCTTTGCAATCCCAATACAAAAGCCTCTCAAAACCCAAGAGGCTACAGCAATCACCCTTACTTCTACCTAGAAAGGGAGTAAGATCAATTTTAACAAAGAATATCTGTATTTGTGCTGATAAATGTAGCCCACAGAGACATGTTCTCAGATGTTTTTGGTAATGGCATACATAATCCATCACAGTGAATTTTGAAGTGGGGCCTCAGGAAAGGTGATGAATCCCTGGAATGAATTAGTTTATGGCAAGGCAAATGTGTACTCCTGTCTGTAGCCCAGAAACTATTCCCTACAGATGGCTAGTCACACCTTTCGCTGTTTTCCTCTGATTAGGCAGAAGCATAGGAAGTCCCTGGTGGCGATCCCATTCAATCAAGTGAAACAGAGCAGGAATTTGATGGCAGCCAGGAGAAAAAGCCCATGTTCACATTTCTGACTTCACATTCCTCAAAATTCCTCAAGGATGAGAGGACATCAGATTTGATCTTACAATCAGCCTTCCTACTCTCCCTATGACCACCTCCTCATCTTAGACACATGATTGCTCTTGTTTATCAATCACAATTTGTTCAGGACCAGAGCAAAACCCTGAAGAATACCATGCTTTTCATACCACACTTTAATTCTTTTTAATAATGTCTTCCTCTGCTGAGCTTATAGAACTTGAAATAAATTCACTTTTCAATACACTAAGTTGCAGTATAATATAAAACTACAAGAATGATTGGAAGGAAGATCTGGGCAGCTACACTGATCTCAGTGCTGGAAAAGGTCACGGAGCAGATCATCTTGAGCGCCAACACGCAGCACACACAGAATCATCAATGGATCAGGCCCATTTGACATGAGTTTATGAGAGGCAGGTCTTGCTTGACCCACTGTGCCTCCTTCCATGAGGCCACTTAGTGGATGAAGGAAAAGCTGTGATGGTGTCTACCTGGACTTTAGTAAAGCCTTTGACAACGTTTTCTGCAACATTGTCCTGGAGAAACTGGATGCTCATGGATGTTATAAGCAGTCTTTGCTGAGTGTAAAACTGTTTGGATGGCCAGGCCCAGAGAAGTAGCGAATGGGATTACATCCACTTCGCAGCTGGTCATCAGTGGTGCTCCCAGGGCTCAGCTGGGGCCAGTCCTGTTTAATACCTTTGTCAATGATCTGGCCAAGAGGATCAAGTGTACCTGCAACCTGTACAATCAGTTTGTAGATGATGCTGATGCCTTAAGTTTTAGCTTTCATGTTTTTCAGATTCTGTGCTGCCTAGGGGTGTAGTTCTGACTTCATATTTAGTGTAAGCTCTCTTCACAGAGTAAGTAGGCAAAACAAATCCTTGTCCTGCTGAAGGAAAATGAGTACAAGTCTCAGCCTCAAAAGCATAAACAACAGTGGACTGAAGAGAGAAAACAAGAAGGATGAGACCTCACAACCCAAAGCTGTAATTGAACAATTAAACTCTAATATGCAAATGGACCAAAACTTATAAAAGCGTGAGACCTCATGACCATTTATCCATTTTGTGACTATTCTAAGTCCACTTTGAGTGTAGCCCTGGTCAGGCTCTTGTACTGCCCAAGATATATACTTAAAGGCCTTTTAATAAATATCTACTTTATTCTCTAGCTCTGTTCAGTCTATTTCAGGTCAGCCTTCCCAAGGCGTCAATACTGAGTTGGACAGGAGAGCTGATCTGCTGGGGAGCAGGAAGGGTCTACAGAGGGATCTGGACAGGAGGGATCCAGGATGGCCTGAGGTTCAACAAGGTCCTGCCCTGGGGAACCCCATACAGTATTAGATGCTGAGGGCAGTGTCTGGAAAGCTGCTTGGTGAAAAAGGTGTTCAGGGGGAGGGTCAGTGGAGATCTTATTGCTCTCTACAGCTGCCTGAAAGGAATATGTACTGAGGTAGGGGTTGCACTGCTCCCAGGGAACAAGCAATAGGGTGAGAAAAATGGCCTCAAGTTGCACCATGGGAGGTTTAGATTAAATATTAGGAAAATTTCCTTCAGCAAATATGTTATCAAGCACTGGAACAGGCTGCCCAGGAAGTGGTTGAGTCACCATCCCTGGTGATATTTACAAGGTGTGTAATGTGACACTTGGGGACATTGTTCACTGGTGGACTGGACAGCTGTGGGTTAAAAGGTGGAGTTAATGATCTTAAAATTCTTTTCCAAACTAAATAGTTCTATGATTCTTTGATAACACACAGTTCAGCCCAAAAGTCAGCTGAATAGTATTGGTGTCTAATGTAGTATAACTAAACGAATACTGAAAAAAACCAAAATGATGAATGTGTCATGGAGGGCAAGCTCAGAAAGATGCTCTGCTCTTCTCTTGCTCTTCACTGAGATGGATGTGGCAGTTTTTTCCTGTTAGGGAGCTAATAAGGACAAAAGTAGTAATAGAATCAGTATTAAGTTTTGTGCTACCCTGATCTTTCTGCACTTTTTGCTTAGTGACCACTCGAGGAATTTAAAACCAACATGTTCACCCCACTGATGCCACCTTACCAAGAAACCTAGCCAGACATTCAGGAGCTCAATTGCATAGACTTTCCCTTTTTTTCCCTAGCTCACTTTTGTCTCAAGTCTGTTTGGGAAAGGAATAACAATGGTCCAACTGAACCTTCAGGCAGATTTTCAAGTTGGGTTCAGGAATGCCATGACTGAATAGTATTTATACAGTGCTGAATATTACGTTTTGTAAAGTGTTTTTCTGATTAGTCTTCTGCTACATTTTTGGATAGATGAGATATTACTTGGATTCTGGTTGTCTGTACTACTGGGCAGCTTCTGAACTTAATTCCAGTTTCTTTACATGCAAAATCCCTCTTAGACTATGGATGAATTAATATTTTTTTGACAAAACTTAAGAAAATAAAATAGGATGGGGGCATGCATGGGGAGTGTGTTATTGTGACAGATACCATGTTTCTCCACATGCAGCAGAATTTGCTGTGTGTCAGTCTGTGTACAACATGCTTTTTATTGCTGTCACAACAAGCCAAAGATGATAACACTCCTGGTATTCAGTACAGAAGAATTCATACCTATCATTTAGAGATATCTCCATTCATTTTACATTAAAAGTGGGAGAATTTCTTTGTGTGATGATAGGGTGATACCTTCTGCTTTCACCTTCTGCTCTCACATAGGTCTTTCATTCCAAGTGCCTGTGCAATGTCTTTAAAGGTTTATGTGAAGGCTATGTTTTGCTCTGAGTGGTTGCCTAGTTTCTGAGTGTTCTTCCACATGCTGCAAAATGAAGACATTTAGCCCTTGGCCCTACAAATTACCAGCAGCCTTTCACTCAGCTCACATTTAATTTCTGTGCAAGTCTTTTTCTGTGGGTTTTGGACCACATTGTAAGCTGGCATTACCCCTTGTGGAACAATTTGCATAACACAAAGTATCAGAAAGCGTCATTTTGATTTAGTTTGCTCCTGTTGAAGTGCAAACAGCCACTCAAGATGTAAGGCAGGGGTATTCTCTGTTCCTTCCTTGCCTTGATTCAGAACCTAAATGGCTCTTCAGGAAGACAGACCAACATTGTCCATGAGGAAAATGGAAGGGCAAGAAACACTACAAATCCCTCCTTAAAGCTTGTATGGTATGTGAGGCAACTGGAGTTTTTCACAAAGCAGTAATTTAAACAAAGCACATACTTGGTGCAAATAAAATTACTGTATTAGAACTTTAGGCCAATCTATTCTCTCTGTAGTATTTGTTACTACAATTTGCCATATCCAAAACAGTAAGTGTTAGTGAGGTTTTGGTGCAAAACTCACTTTCCTTGTGAAAGAACTGTGTATATTTAATTAATTTTAGATCTGCTCCTATTAATTGTCATGGGGGTATAATAAACCCTTTTAAATTTTGTAAAGGACAAGGAAAGAAAGGAATTACTGGGGAGGACTCAGTTTCTGTCATCATAGCTCAATTGACTTGCTTTCTCTGGTAGGTACGCTGCATCAGCTCCTTGCCAAAGAGCCTGTCTTCCCTCCATTACAATTTTCTGAATCTGCTTCTTGCCTCCTGAACTGTCTGGCATTTTATCTGGAGGACATTTCAGTTCAAGGAAAGGGACAAGACTGTAGAGATTTCTCTCCCTGAAGAAATTTAACCTTTGTGCTGGATTGACATGTCTGTGCACTTAAAACCATTTTATACTTAAATCATGTAGAAGTCAAATCCCTCAAGCCCCAGTATTTCAACCTTAAGGGAAAGGGGGAAATTTACACCTAATTTTGAGGGGCTGGTGAGAGGAATTGTGTCAAGAAAGGCGCCAGTTATGAACAGGACAAGCTGGTTTTCACCTGCTTGTTGAGGTATATGCATAAGCAAATCCTTAGCTGCTGTAAATTAGTGTAATTCCACTCACATGCAAAGACTCTCCATGTTCCTTATCTGGATCTTTATTTTCAGGTACTGTGTGTGCTACACAATTTGCTGTGTGAGGTAATTTGCATTCAGGCATGCTCCAGCTGCATGATTCTATAATGTTTATATGCCTGTCATTGTAAAATGCTGAGTGAACAATAACAGGGACTAAACAGGAGCCTATGAAGAGCAGAGAAGGCTTGGGATGAAGTGCATGCCTCGCACAACTATTCAATGTGTTAACTGCTTTATTATTATTTTCCATTATTTCTTAGCTAGACAAAGACAGACAGTCTCCTGTAGTGGAAAAAAAAATAATCTGTCCAACTATTAGAAGAAATTTAAAAACTAAAGTTATAGCACAGCTGAGGTTTTTTTTCCTGCTGCAAGAGCTGAGAGAGAAATGCACTTTGAGGCTAGGCTTTTCAGTGTAGAGAAAATGAAAAAATAAAAAAATTAAAAATTAAAAAAAAAACAAAACAGGAACAATACAGGAAAACTTCAGCGTGTGCAATGAGGTTAACCCTGAAGGAAAAAGATATTCACTGCAATGCACAAAACATCTCCTTGCTAGCTGGTCTCTGTGTTTTACTCTAAAAAGCAGAAAAATTGATGAGATAGGAACTGGAAGGCAAAAGTGGAGCAGTCAGAAGGACCAAGTGAAAGTAAACCTTGAGATGAGAACAGGAAAGAGACAAAGGAAGAGAGAAGCAGCACTAGGAAAGTTTCTGTTCCTTTATGCAGTCATTTGCACTGTCCCTTTCTGCCAGGGTCTGAGGCGTGCTGAATTCTGGATGTCAAAGCAGCCCAACAAAAACCTTTTAGAGACATCAGATGATCTATCCTGCTGGCCGCTGATCTTCAGTGGGATTTTGTGATGCTGTCATTTGAAAGCCACTTCTGATGACACATAATGAGTTAACAAGAGTCATCATTGATAGCTCCAAGTGATTTTAACATCTGGGTTATGAAGTGTACAAGAGAAAAGCATTAACCATTCAAGCACTGTCACAGTGTCTTTCATCCTTCAACAAAATGTTTAGACTTCTGATGAAGCTCTCAATGCATTCCCTAACACAAGTAAAGCTGAATTATGGACATAAAACATGAGGCAGCTCACAATCACACTTTGCTAGAAAGTGTTAACCTTGAAAAATAAATCAGTCCTTTGGAGTGTTAGATACTCAAGCACAGAAAGTGCTGGGTATCCAAAGAGATCTCTTGCTCCTTACTATCTAAATTGCAACACATCTGCCCTCCAACGGAGCGAGCAGAAACAGTGTCTACCATTCAGTGAACCAGTCACAAAGCTCAAATAGCCAAGAGGACGTTGCTGAAGGACAGCCCCCATTTTGGGACAGGATGTTTAATGGATACTGCAAAACAAAATAAGATTATTAAATTAAAATACATGTAGTTCTGCAAGAAAATAGACATGGAAGATGAAAGAAATTTAAAATGGTTGAGCATCATTGAATTTCAAGTTTGAATTATTACCACTGAGAATAAACCTAAGAAAATTCAAGGAAGCAAAACTTTTTAAAGAAAGAGAACACAGATACTTTAAATACACATTTAAGGCCCTGTTTCATCTGACCCCAGGGAGCTTTCCTTCGAGCAAAGTGGGTGCACCAAAGTCAACCAAACAGACATTAAACATTAATAGACATTACATGTTCTTGAGGCACCAAGAAGGATTTGAGATTGGGGAGATGGATAAAATGCATCCAAATAAATGCATTATGAAGTATAGTAGGTGTGCATCAGAGCTCAGAGGTGTTTTGTTCAGGATTGGCTCAAGCTAGCACTAGAACTACAAGCAACATTTCTACATCCGGACCAATCATTTTCCTCTCTAAAGGAAAGAAAGTGGAAACTAAACTCTCTTCAGTGAAAGACAGGTAGCTTAGTCCCAGTTGGGATACACTTGAGTCTTCCTTCATTTTTGACCATTTAATTTTAAGATCAAGGGAAGAAAACATTTTTTATCTGTATTGGATTTGCGTGGCCAGCTGTTGGTAGTGGGAGGTCTACAGGGAGGACTTCTCTGAGAAGCTGCTAGGAATCTCCCCATGTCCAACAGAACCAATGTAAGCTGGCTCCAAGATGAACCCACTGCTGGCTGAGACTGAGCTCATCAGTGACCCTGGTAGTGACTCTTGGTCTTTAAGATTTGGTTTGACCTCTCATTATTCTCCCCTGCTTTGATTGGTAGTAAATTCACTTAATTTCTCCAAGTTGAATCTCTCTTACCAGTGATGGTAATTGGTTACTGATTTCTCCCTGTCCTTATCTTGAGCCAGGAGATTCTCATAATATTTTCTCTTCCTCTCCCAGCTGAAAATGGGAGTGATAGAGTGGCCTTGGTAGGCATCTGGCATCTAGCCAGGGTCAACCAGTCACAGTATCTAAAATGGGGGCTTTCACAATTAGATGACTCTACTCCAGTCATTTTATTTTTAAAGGTATGAGAATTGACCAGGAAAATAAAAACCTCAATCCAAATTACTTCAAGCATGTTTTATCTTGTAAAGGGGGAAATAATGTTTGAAACTCTAACATCACAACTACCTTAATTTCTAATGAACCAACCGAAAAACCTGAGACCTTACAGATGTTCCAAGAGTCTGGGATTCAGATTCCACATATCAAGACACTTTAAAAAATAAATATGAAATGTGGTACAGATTTAGACAATTTAATCCACTGAGTTCCACTCATATCCTGTATAGACAAGTTGTTTCGCTATTCTCATCAATAATGACTTTTGTAATTGGTTATGCTGTGAAATTCAGCTCTTCTTCATAGGTCCATCTATTACCAGTTTCTCTGTTCTCTTTTTGATGCCCAAATTATCTCATATTCATTTGGACTTTGTCGATGCAAAGCTGTTCTTATTACTAGCCTTTGTTGTTTCCTGACTTGATTTTGAGTCAAAGTCCTTTCTTGTAAATATGTATCATTAACATACTTGATTAACTTATTAAACATTGCAGCACAAGCTCATTATGTGTTTGTCTGATGTGATTTAACTTTCATTTGGAGTGAGTTCATTGCAACAGAAAGGCTGTATGATGCAGAAGGAGTGCAGGGTACTGCATAATGCTCTCTTCCCTGTCAAGCAGTGGTTCAAATTCAGTCTCTTCAAAAGCAGCTTTAATTATCACTGTCTGACAGTTTTGGAGAAGGATTTTTTGGTTGCTGCCTCATAAAACTAGGAGTTGTTTGTACACAGACTTAGTTGCAAAAAGTGAAGAACGGCAGAAAATGTGCTTTCTTCTAATATTGAATAAAGGACTTTATTCTAATAAACTGTTATGCCCCTTTGCTTCCCTTGTTTCTTCTCTTTTTACTGCACTGTAGAATTTCTGCTGTGAACTTTTTCCCGCCTTCCCTGTGCTTGTCTTCTGCTTATTAACTAAAGCAACTGTAAGTCTCTTTATGCTACAGTCTAACCCTGGGCAAATCACTGCGTGAGCATGCATCCTTTTTCCAGCTGCAGCAGCAGTGTCAGCTGCAGAGGTTATCAACTCAACTCTGCCTCCTAGCTACCCATCTTAGCCAGAGGCAAAATAGCCTGAGCTGCTTTCAAGAATGTACTTGAATCCAGAAGGGGTAGCAGAGATTTACTTATCACCCTCTCAAGCACGGCCCACTTGTCTGATCTGAAATGGGTTGGGGAGCTTTTCCATGGGCAGCTGAAGGAGCATGAAGGAGCAGTAGGTTCTGCTGTAAGAGCAGTGATTCTCCACAGCACTGCAAGCAGCTCCTTCTGTCACCTTAGGTGTAGGTAAAAAGGTGCCACATGTCCTCACGCTCTTGGTCAGAGTTCTCTGTCTCTCCTGCCTTTAACATGGGCTTGATGCCATTCTCTGAATTTCACGCAAGGTAGAATTCATCAGCTGTGCCAACTCCTCCAAGAACAAGGATGGAAAGCAAAAAGAAAAGCCAAAGCATGATTAAGAATTGCTATGTCAAATTTTAACAGAGTGATGGCAGGCATAGCTGCTGCATTTTAGCCATGGAACAAAGTAAAAGGTTTCCATGCTAACTATTCGTGGCAGATAAGAATTCCATCTCCCAGTGTCCCTGGAGAAAAGGCTTCATGTGTCTGTCCAGCTCCGTGTGAAAAGTGCACGCCAGACTATAGGTCATGGCAACCCCCTCCACCTCCAGACCAGGACTAGAGAGGAGATAGGTCATTTTTGCCTTCTAGGCTCTTCTATTTTCTTGTCCATGCAAGCTCACTTGAGCTTGCTACTATATCAGGGACAACAGGAATGGCCCCCCTGTCTGCCTATTTACTGCACAAGACATAGATTGCTGGTCTCCTGTAACAAGAAAAATCCCTGAGGGAATAAGACATTTCTCTACCTCCCTACCATGCTTCTCTACACGGATAGACAGGCCAGGTCAAAATATGATTCTTCATGACTACCACATCTTTCTGCTGGTGCCTTATCAGCAAGGAAGCCCCAGGGCTCCTGAGTGCACCTGGCCATCACCCTGCTCTGCAGACAGGCAACATCAATGCACAGTTCCTGGTGTATCACTAGTCTTCTGCCTGCATTTGTAAAATGGTTTTGTTGCAACCCAGGGATGTCCTTCCAGCAGAGTAGTGCAAACCTGTTCTTTCAGGTTTCTGATATGGGAATGTGCAATTAAGTCAAAAGTGTAATTTCTCTGCAGTATCTGCATACTGAGAGAATCACTAATATTCCTGGCAATAAATCCACTCACTCACTGTGATATTCTCAGGAAGACAGTAGGAAAGCTATGTCTGTGTTTGGAGGGCTGGGACACACTGTCTATATTAATCAAGAAATGAAATTGATACTGTCCAGTAGACATACCTGTTTCAAGATTTACTCAGCTCAGGTTCACATGATCCATAAAGAATCTAAGAATTGCCAAGTAAAGGAACTATTCAGACATTGTTCTGTCAAAAAATGAGGTGACATGGTAGAAGGTGACACCATCCTTTTGCCATCTAAGAGATAAAATAGCTCTTACACTTCAGGAAGAAAAATTGTCTCCTTTAGAAGAAATAGTGAGAAAATGTATATGGTCTGTATTGTGTGGGAAATCAGTCTTGATGATTACCACTGTCTCTGCTGGCTTTAAGCTTGTCAGTCTCTGCAGCTGATAGTCTGGGGTCTTGCACAACAGCTAAACTAATCTTTAGGAAGTGTAGAGCTGTTATTTATGATATAAACTACAGGACAACCTGACTGTGTGAATGGCAGCTTTTCAATTTGCAATATGTCCTTTATAAAGAGTCATACTTCCTTTTAGAACACATGGGGAAAAAATATTCTTGTGTTCATTGAACTGTTGGAGCTACATGACAACAAGCAAGAAGTCTGGAAACCATGGAAAAGAGGGCATCATAATCCATAACACTGCATAATTAATCATTTTTGCAAAAAACACCATCTTAAAAGCCTTGAAGTGTTTATAAGCTTCCAGTGGCCTATTAATAAAACAGACTCAAAATGGAAATTAACTCTTTAAAATATGATGGTGGCTAAAATAAAATTTTCCACAGAATAATATTAGTTAGAGGGCATGCATCTCTTTGTCTCCTGCTCTTTTAGAAAGAATCACTAAACAAATCTAACTTTTGATTTAAACTAAAAGTATGTACAATAGTGTATGGTATGGAAATTAGTTCTACAGGACAGGAAAAATATTAGTGGAGGAGCCATATAATCTAAAAAAAAAAAGTTTCAATGGTTTAGCAGATTGGCCAAACAGCACAGTTTCTCATGGCAGGAACTATCAAGAAATTCAAACATTTCTCAGTGCTTCATGATGTTTTTCCATAGTCTATCACAGTTTCTTTTTTAAAATAAAGCCTAACTGGTTTACAGTACACACTCATTATTTCACGTGCCAAAAATACCATCTTTTAGAGGAACATTAAGGTGATAAAATAATCCCATAGAAGGAAGAAAGACTAGTTGCAGATTAAATTTCTGTGGTATTATATAAAGGGCACCACAGGAAGACCTTAATGTGGAACCTAATTTTGGAAATGTAATGATAATGATTATTTTCCAACAGGTAATAAGAATAATTGGTTTTTATGCTGGTGTCTTGCCTCCTGTATGATCTGGATGCATTCGGTATGGCTGAGGGAAAGGTACCTTTTGGGTGAATGAAGGAAGTGGGGGGAAAGCAGGTCTGTGACCTGCTGTAAAGTAGGGCTGTTAGGAAAGTTTCACACAGCTGCCCTCCAGTTGCCATGAAAAGGCCAGGGGTGTTTATGTGGACAGGTGCTCAGTTGAGGAATTGAGCTAAAACAGTACTGAGTGCTTTTTTAGAAGCTCAGGCTAATGTTTACATAAAATGAGAGGAGCTGGGAGTATGGAGTTTTTATAGTCTTTTAATTCTGTTTGTGCTTGGGGAATGTTTTTCATTTTGATTTTTTAGGTAATTTTCCATGTTTTATTATGCTAAGTAAATACTGAAAAAATATTATATTATTGATTTGGTAACCATATAATAACAGTAAAAACTAATGTAAATTTAGATACAATTGTGTAAAAAGGGCATAAACCCTCTTATTAAGCTTCAAAGAAAGAAGCTGAAGTTGAACCAGATCAAAGGTTCATGAAGTCAATCAGATCTTATGCTATTATGCATTGGCCATAGCCTGAGCCAAAAACTGAGTTCTCAAACAAACACAGCAGATTGCAGAGTGATGGTCATCACTAAACTACCATACCTGAATTTTGAGCCATAGATCCTTGTACACATTAGGTTGCCTCAGCCAGCAGTGCTGTTACAGCAGATTACTCTGCACTCTCCTTTGCTTTGCTCTCCCACTGGACTGGCATCAGATCTTACTGGGTGGATGAGCCCATAAGTGTTGATGCAGCAAGAAGAGAATAATAAGATTGGGAAACCAAGCAGGTTAAAACTAGTTGGGAGAATTTTTTGTCTATTTTTTTTTTCCTTTGACTCTGGGCTGGTTTAACCAAGGATCCATTCTCAGCTCCATGCCACTGTGTGTCTCCACTAGCACTGATGCTCTCTCCTCAAAGAGGGAAGGGCTGTTAAGCCACCAGATGACTGAGTTGGGGAAAGAAGTTGTGTTTCCTTTGAGAGCAGTGTTGGAAGCGTGTCCGACACTGTGTGTGTCACACACGGCATTTGCTCTTCCCCTGGGAGCAAAGCTGAGTACAAGTGACACATTCACGGTGGTGACCTAGTTAGCCAGGATCTTGACCCAGATACAAGCTCATTTTTCTGTCCCTAGGGTGCCTGGTCTCAATATCAGACAGGTAAAAATGGAAATTGGGTTGCTTATCTCAATACAACCCTTCCAACAGGTCATGAGCCACAGTTTGGCCCAGAAAGTGTTTTCTCCTCAGGTGCTATCCACACAATGACAAACTACCACAAACTACCTTCTCCTGTGCTCTGCCTTAGTCAGATGTGAGCCAGAAAATGCTAGTCACATGGTTGTACTCAAACCAAAGTTATACTGAGGAGAGCTTTGCAGGAAGTGCCAACACATCCCAGTGGTGCACACTCCATCATGAGGAGCACAGGCAGAGTTAGGTCATAAATAATGACATCTGTCTGGCCTGCACATGCTCAGAGGAGTAAGGTAGGTTATGAATCAAGTTTGATAGACACTGACACCAGCAAACCCCTCCAGTACCTGCTGACTAAATGCTGGGCTCTAAGCTGTCAAATGCCGTGGGAATGGGATTGAGTTATTGCATTTGTGAGCATTAATCGTGAGTTCAGATGAGTTGTGCAAGATCATAACTAAGGGCTTGGAAACTTCTAGCTTACTTTTTGCCTTTCTCAGCTATAAAATGGCTGAACGATTTTTTTGGAATTAAAAACAAAACAAACAAAAAGCACTGCTGTGCTAAAATCTGTGTTCCAGATTATAGTACAGAGCACATTTTTATGGCAGTGTTTAAACTAGAAATGTGGGTGGAATCTTAATTAACAGATTGCTATAGGACTCACATTATCAGTTGCCAATAACTATCATACTGTTTACAGTTAAATATCACCTTATAAGACTGCATTTGGAAATATCTCTGACATTTATTTTTTTGTGTGTTTTTTTCATAAGTGCAACGAAGTCCCTAACACATAAGCTGCATGGAACCTTATTAACATGTTTACCATGATATTCTGATATTCAGTTTCTCTCATGCTTCAGTTAAGGTCTGTGGAGAAAAAGGAGATGAACCCAAGGTACTTTACATTCACACATTGCTATAAACGAGGAATCAGAGAGCACACAGCAACCCAAATTCTTTTTAAAATATTGTTCCTTGATTGTCTGCACGTGAAATCAGAATCACGTGTGTGGATATGAAATTGCCCAAAGATGGAGTTCTGATAATAAAAAAATAGAGATGGGGGGAATTCAAAGCGTGACCCTGCTGAGTTTTATTCTCCTGCATTGCCACATGTTTAAGAGGATGTAGTTGGGTGAACAAATCACAGTCTATAATGGGAATATATTGGTTAATGAAAGCTGGTAGCACATGGGGCCAACCTCATCACAGGCCTAATTGGACACAACAGCACCGATCTCAGTGGTGTTGTACCCACATATGCTGGCAGCAAATCTGGCCCCATGCCTGTAAGCAATGAGCAGAAATGTTAGAGCAAATGTGAAAAAGAAGAACTCCACTAATGATTTTGAACTGAGATCACTGGTGACACAGTTCAATTACAGCATTAGTTCCTGGTGTCAGAGAGGGGTTAAAATGGAATGTAATGACTCTTTAGCAGATAGATTTGGAGCAATTAGAAGTCTGAAAATGTCTCTCTGTGTAACTAAAAATATAATTGCTTTTGAATAGCTAGGCTATAGAATCTTTTTTCTTCTTTTTCTTTCTCTTTTTTTTCTGCACTGAAAACTGTGAGTTTTACTCCTATTACTCATCCACATGGACTTAATTGACTGAGGTTCTAAACCCCAACCCTCTAGTGAGTACTGATGAGGTTTTAAATTACTCTGAATTGAAGCACTTTAAAATACAGGCAAGGAAGTGTGCTAAGGCAATACAACATATGGAGTGAAATGTGGGTTTAGATTATCTTGTTTTCACATCTCTGCATGGAACTCCACTAAGGCCACCTTGGAAAAGGCAGTACTGCCTGCTGTTAATCACTGGGTACAGCTCCTGTGCTTCTGTCTTCAGCAGTTTCCAAAGAGTCACCAGAAGTGTGTGTTTGTTATCCCTGGACTCAACATTATGATGACTGAGGCTGAAACATTTTCACTGGAGGATGATCCTGCTGTCCATTCTATATTTTAGCTGAAAACAGGCAGGTAGGGAAGGAATGGGTGGGAGTAGGAGAGGACCAGTCTCATGTCTGGCACTGCCCCACCCAGTTTCTTCCCTTTTTCCTGGCTGCCTTCTACATCAAGGTCCAGACCAACCCCACATACCCCCCAGCAACCCTTTGGATGACTTTCTGTTTTCATGACTTTATTTCTGGACCTTCTGGGAGCAAGTGAGTTTTTGGGACCTTTTGATCACAAAAGGCCCAGGTTTTGATGATCACAGCACCTGCAGCAGGAGTTCCTGAATGTTGAATAAAGACATTTGCACTGTACTGAAATGAACAGGAGTGCTAATAGGATACAAAGCAGTCACACTGTATGGATGGGCTGTACTGAACATGTATTTCAGGCAGCTTTTCACCCCAGCACCACTGTTCTGCAATGCTACCCTGCCTTTAAGGGAGGGAAAGCTATTCTAAATTCCATAGTAAAATACTCTGAGCAGCAGCGTTTCCACATGACAAGGAGTTGTAGAGCCCAGATCTTACACTTCCCTCCTTCCACACCTCAGATGTGTCAGACTTCAGGAGAAATAGAAAGTCAGAGAGCAATGTGTTCCAGCTGTCAATACATGATCACAACCTATGGATGCAAAATAGACTCATAACTACTCTTATGAGGATGGCTGTCAGGCAAAGAAACAAGGAGCTCTGTAAACAGCAGCCGTGCACCTCAGATGAGCTAAGGAGGGTTGCTCCTGCAGGAACTGGTGAGATGCTGCTGCTCTTCCACACCCTCCAAAGAATCTGAAAGCAAAGCCACTGGGGAAGAAGCTCATTAGAGGGCAGTAGGAGAAGAACATAGATATTGTGGTGTTGCAAAGCCATCCCCTTTTCGTCCAGGTTTGTAACTCATTTTCATTATGGTGAGCAAACTTTGCTGATGGACATGATGACTAGAGGATTGCCAATAGCTCTCCCATAAAGAGCTACCTTTTAGCTGTCAGATGTGTGAGACAAAATCCATTTCAGATTGGCTGGGCCATTTTGGCCTGAAATCTGATAGTGCTGCCAAGCAGCAAGAGATGACAATTTCAATATCCCCGTGATTTTGTTTTGGACATAAGGAATTATGGCCAAAGAAGCCAAGAGCCTAATCTTAAACAAGACCAAGAAACCTTTTGAGCCTAATCTTAAACACTGAAACTAGCTGCTTTTCAGAGCATTGACCCAAAATTAAAGCACAGGCTCAATGTCGACATGAAGAGCTAAAGCAAATATGCATACATTTCTATCTTTTTTTATGGCACTACCAGATGTTCTGCCTCATCTTCTACAGTGCTAATGTGGGTAATGAGGCTGCCTGAAAACATCAGGTCACTTGACCTTGAGTGGAATTTTCCTCATTCCTTTGAACAGCAAGGTTGCATTTGTTAGCTAAGGAGGCAATAAAAGTTTATGCCCAATTTAAGCAATTGCAGACAGCACCTATTATGTTTGGAGTAGTGGTTTTTAACTGCAAAGTTGAACTGAAAAAAAGAAAGTATAACTGCTGTTTTATTAAGACATAAATCTATGGAGGTTTAATTGGAAGGAGACAGGTAAAGGAGAGCAGTACTCTGCCTTCGTCCAGAATTTCTCCCACATAACACTCCCAGCAGAGCAGTAAGTGCCAACATATTCTACCACAGAAACAAAAGGAAGGAAGATTTTATTGCAAACAGTCTTCAGTGGATGTTGAATGATCTACAAGTAAGATTTTATTACTGACGCTTGCCACTTCTGAGACTTGATTAATTGTTCTGAGGGTGTCAGATATATCTTATCAGAGTCCAGCCTGTTTGTTTAAGAAGCGATCAGTGTTGGATGCTTGTTAATGATCCCCAATAACTCTTTTTTTTTTCTCCTGACCACATTTTTAATTTCCACCTACACGACACGTATCAATTTTTAAGTGATATTATAGCACTTCAGAGTTCCAGGAGACAACACAGTCGATTGCAGAAAAAGTCTAATAACTAGAAGTTCCTGGATTCAAACTGTGATTAGCCATTAACCTTACTGTGTGACCTCAGACATGTCCCTTAATTCTCTTGTCCTTCAGCTTAGCTATCTAATATTTTTTCACAGAATTACAACACCTTGCCAAAAGATTAAGAGCCTCCTGTGAATCAACTATTATGAGAAAATGGAATTAGGAAATAATGACAAAAGGAGTACAAAAGGGAAGTGAAGAAGGTAATGGGTGCTAAAATAGTTACCAAAAAGGAAGTAAAAAGTTCATCTCCATTTGTGTGAATGCCTTGTACTATACAAACCTTTTTCTAAGCAATCTCATCAGCATCTGCTTCTTAGGGATTTCTTTTACTTCTTCCAGATTTTTTAACTAATAAATCTGGCATCCATGTTCCTTTTAGAACTAAAGTAATCTTATGACTAGAGCAGATGAGAACCAGTAACTTCCCACGTCTGGAAAAATCAGGTAGCTCACCAACAGCTTCTTTGGGAACTTCAACTTCTCTCATCAGTGATTCCCCTTTCCCATCCCCATGTAAAGTTAATCTGCATAGGAATTAAAAATGTGCGTGATGTTGTTTTGCAAATGATGCAAGGTCAGTTCCAAAATCCTTTTACACCATTCCAGACACAAAAAGAGATTTTTGACACAAGAAATTTCAAATAAAATTACATGCAACACCTGCTAGCACTGATGTAAGTAAAGCCTGAGATACAGGTGCTCACAAATTCAGTTGTTCTGCTCATTTTGGTAGAGCAGAGAGTGATCCAAGGACATCACAATGTTCAGAAAATAATTAATTTCAAGTATGGATGCTCTCTAATACCACACTCCAGAAGAGTCCTGGTTGCTTTAGTTTCACCATATCCATAGTTAAACCCATAATCTTGGTAGAGGAGGGATTACACCATATGAACCATAATGCTTGGCTCATTATTTCATTAGACACCTTTCTTGCAGAGTCCGTTTAGCATTGTGTGGCTTCAATGGTGTCTTTTTCTACTTCAGTCCCTGCACTTTATTATTGTGGCAGACCAGGAGCCACAGACCTGCCTTCATACACACTTCAGTGCCTGTTGCCAGATGCAACTTCACCTCCAAAAGAAAAAGAAACACAAGTACACAATTAAAATATTTTGTATCTCAATTGGTTGCATCTTCTCCCTTTATTACTATTCTGCTCTCATTTCCTATGGCTGAGTTCCCTGAAGGGGGTGCATGCTGGTCACACACACATTCCTGTGGCTACAAGTCATATGATGAGCTGCTGTTTCATCCTTCTACCTTTCCACCTCTTAGTCCATGGCACTGACACTCCTCCACCATCACCACTTGAGTCTTGCTAGTGCCTTTCAGCACTCTTTGCTGAAGCTCTGCTGAATCACTGTGCTGCATTTTCTCCTGTTCCAACTTGGCAAAAAGGAATTCTTGAATGTATATTTTTCTTTCCTTAATGCATATTTTCTTTTCCAGAACCTTGAGTGACCTTGCCTGTGGCAGCCTAAGGCCATAGGCAGAGCAAAATTTGTTGGTGTCAGAATCTAACAATGCCATTGGTACATTCTAACAAACGAGCTCTTGGGCATAGAAATTCTGTTTCAGGGCAGCTCATGTATGATGCCTTTCATTGGCAGTCCTCAAAGATTTCGACAAATGAAAGCCTTGTCATTTTTCAGATGGGCAAAAGAGGTGTGAAACAGGAGCCTAGCACAACACAGGCACGTTCTCATGGCTTTTAGGAAGCAATGAAATGTAAATAATGAAGAGAAAGGCAGAAGGCTGCATTCCTAACCCCTTCACCTCGGCATTCTGCACTAGGCTCTCCCCTGCCTGACACTGCCAACACAGCATTATCTTCCATGAAGCAGTTGGTAATTCAAGATATAGTGTTTTAATTATTAATAAAATACACTTGGAGACATCATGCCCTATTAGAGACACCTCTTAGAGTGAAACTCTGCAGATGGAGCAGAATACAGTCTTAAACAGTATGATTAATATTTATGCAGCTTGATAAGCTAGTTTAGACTCTGACCCTCACAGGGTTTCTCTGGAGATATGTCTCTGCTTGCTTCCCTACCCTCCCTTCTCTTCCTCCTCCTGTCCCTATCCTGGTAATAATTGTGTGGCTGCTGCTATAGCTCTCAGACTTCCAGGTCAAGTTATGAAGCTAAAAGGGGCCTGAATACTATTGAGCCTTAAATTGGAGATCCTGACCACTTCTACTCTCCCTTTTCTTTGTCTCTTTGCAAGGAGGAAGAGAGGGATCACTGGCATGTATTTAAGTGCAAAACAGGAGGTACAAAAGCACAAAGCTCAGATGTTCAATCTTGGATTAGGATAGCAGTTTTAAGTTTTGACAGGGTTTTAGGTGATGTAGAGGGAGAACAATAAGAAACTCAGTGTAGGGAAGCCCCTGAAAAAGATTAAGTCATCCCGTGAAACGGTTCTGCAGGATATAATAGACCACAGATCATCATTTCTGCATGCTCTGAAACGTAAAGGCACAGGAACCTGACACGTCTATCATGATTTTGTAAAAGGATGGTTCCCCTATTTTTTCCAGTTGTGTTGAGTTGCCTTATTTTACCTCTCAGTGACACTATGAGCCTAGGGCTTATCAATAAATCACAGTGGGACGATTCACTCATGACACACTCTAAATGAAATATCCACAAATTGGATTACCACCCCAAAGCACTCCATAATTCATGCTTTCACTGCATAATAACAAGTGTGCTTGCATAGGAAAAGAGACACGGAATTTAGCATAAAGCTCTGTTTTTCCAATTTTATGTGATGAAACCAGACAAAAAGCAGTGATTTGCTTATTAAGTGACACTAACCTCAAACCTCTCCATCCACGAGTGAATGCAAGGCTGTGAGCATTAGAGGGCAGCACAGTAACACTTTCTCACCTTCAAGAAAAAGGATTTTAGGATGCCATAATTTCCAAGAGGTCCAGTTCAGACAGTTTTGTCAAACCTCTGTGAGTTTCATGTATTCTCCATTAAGAGATCTCTCTTCTTAAAGAGCTGCAGAACAGAGGATATCTCAGTCCAAGGAACAGGTGAAAAAACTGTACTTTTCACATTTGGGCTGCTGATAAAGCTCATGACCTTACAATCTCTCTATTGGCAAAGACTTATTTGTCCACTTGCCTCTTGCTTTCTTAGCTCACACTTTACGTAGCTTTTAATGCTGTTTTCTGGGTGAGGGCAGAATCAATGTAGTGCAATGACCAACAGACCAGCTGGATTGTGACTGAAGCATATTGTATCTTCCAGACACCCAAAAGAAGTCTGTCTTTGGAAAGGGTAAGTTTAAACATGAAAAGAACTAATGATCTGTAATAATGACAAATCACCCTCTTTGTTATCTAATCAAATTTACTAGTGCCAGGCACCTTCACAATGTCTATGCTAGAAGACTGGATCTTGGCAAATAATCCATAATTACACTAATGTCAAATTAGGATTGATTCAAGAAGGCCATTTTTATCCTGCAGAATTGGAAAGATTTGTTCTTTTTCTTTCTTTTTTAACGTGACTATGTCACTTCAGTTGTGACAAAACAAGTCTGTACAAGTCAAGTTCATACAGTATTGGGTATACACACAATTGTTACAAAACTCCATTGTCCAGACAAGCCAGAAGACTGATCCAATTATAACAGGATGAGACAGCCCCAGCTCTCAACTAGTGTCATGACAAGCCCAGCTGGAGATCTAGACTAGCAAATGACCCCCAGACTGTCATTCTGCAGGATAGTGGGCTGGAAAAAAGATCAAGGAGGAGCTCATTGGCTTACTGACATTTAAACAATCTTTTTTCTTCTTGCCTCCTGCCCACCCCATCCTCCTCATGGCACAGCAGCTGGCTCACAGAGGACCAGCACTGATCAGAGGAAAATGCTGAGCATCTCATAATGTGCTGCACTAGGCTGTGCATGTCCTGAGGTGATATAGCTGGGAGAGGTTTAGGAGGCATGAGTGACACAAATAAAGGCAAGCCCAGAACCAAAAGGAACCAAAAAAACTCTTTCACAACTAATGAGATTGGTGCGGTGTCCTAACTCCATCTTTCAGACAGGTGAGAAGATTTTTCTCCACAGTAAGAAAAAGAAAGCCTGTGAACAGATGCCTGAGGCCTGCTGCACACATTGAAAAGACAAGGAGAAAAAAAGAAGTAGAGAAAAAAGTCTGCTTGCATACTTTGAACAAATCAGCTGAGTGAAGGCTTGTATCATTGAATTAGCTTTTAAATCAACCAGACCTTCCATAGCCAAGGCTGATGCTTTCATTCTTGTACTCAGTTTGACATCCTTTACCCACTCATTCAAACACTACCCGCTATCACTGAACTGTGCTGCAGGGTGCTTGACAAAACATTGAAAAAACAAAAACATACATAAATGAAACTTGGCATGGTATGTCTTTCTGCCTATGTAGATCAACAGCTTTGCCTTTATTGTGAATTTCTTCAAAACAACGTTCCTTTTCAGAAAAGAGTAATTTAGTATTGTCCAGGGAAAGCTCTCTTATTTCATGCACTTAATTGTACCACAGATGGCTGGAATCTGAGTGAGGAAACAGACACTTACATGAATAAGCTGATTATGAGCAGTCTTCTAAAACTTGATTTGAAGAAAAAAATGGTCCAATGACTGATTCTTGATTGCCTCTTGGAGCCAGCTCTGGCCCCTGTTTTCCTCATACGGGACCTCTCTGTTTATGTGGATGCCAGGCTATCTGGAAGGAAAGAGAGTGTCAGGCTGGTTGCTGCTTTACAAGGACACAGGATTTAATCAAACACATGTATGGATCATGCATATGTTTGTATTTATATAGATATATATATAATTATATGTATATATATTAATATGTGTAATAAATACATGTAATATATACATTACATATCGAACAATCTGATCTAGTGGAAGATGTTCCTGCCCATGGCAGGCAAGTTTGATCTACACAATCGTTAAGGTCTCTTTCAACCCAAATCACTCTATGATTCCATGATGATTATATATATATATACATGATTGAATTTTCCTTATACAGGTGACCCTCTTGTACTTACAGACCAGTGGTTCAGACCATCCACTGTATGGGGCTCTCTCCAACAGAATTTACCCCTTCATGGCAAAGCCTTTGGAAATACTAACAGAAAACTAAGTTAAACCCTCGCATGAATGTCAATTACTATAAGATAAATAAAGAAATTAAAAAGTGGCAGCTGGGGCAAAAGGAAGAAATTGTTGTCATGATAGGCTGTAAAAAGCTCCTTCACTCTTGGTCAAAAACACAGTGGGAATGTATCTTATCTGATATTTCCAGTCCTCCTTCCCTGTTTCACTCATTGCACAATCTGTTTTGGTTCTCCATGGAGTCCTTCAGTTTCCTACAAGATTTTCAAGAGCAAATGATGAAAGAGTGTATGTAATGAAGGAGCTAAGTTCCACAGCAGATTTAAATAAACTACCCTCCACTTTCTACCCTGTGATGAGAGCAATTAGCTGGTGTGACAACATAATGTTAGAAACCATGAAGTGTCTTATTCCCAGTCCTAACCTGTAAGGATTATCATCGAAAGCCTTGAAGGTCATCTAAATATTTATTAAGTCCAAACCATGGCTGCCAGTCAATATTTCTAAGATTGGTCTGTGTCACAGGATACTTTTTTGGATAACTTCAGCTCAACCCATCAAAAATCAAATCAGGAGCTTCAACTACGATCCAGCAGGACTATGGATCCTCTCCCAACTTTTCCCACTAAACTAGTTTGCTGAACATTGCCCATTTCCAGCACATAGGAGTGGGAATTCCAGCTGTTTCCTTTTCATTAAGGTCCACAAAAACCCCTTAAAAGTACAAAATAGTACAGCAATGCAAAGAAGCAAGTGTCAGTAAATGGGCTGTCAGCTATGAAAAGTCTGCTGCTTCTTTTTGGAAGATGAAGACCCAACTGCACCTGAGTGGTGCCTGCAGCACCCCACCAGGTGGGCTTGTCTGACCATATGCAAGGTAATCATACATGTGGATCCTTTCTGAAGCACTGGAAAAGGTGAAGGAATCTTTTATATGGGACCAGAAAACTAAATGACAGCAATCCAAGCCCACAAAAGTACTTCTGTTTTTAAGACTAGAAAAAGAGTCATGCCTAAAGCTTGTCTTATTCAGCATCTGAAAAACTGCAGTCAATTTTGTTTTCTTGTGCACAATGCTCCACTGCTGCATCCAAATTTAACATCATAGCCTTAGGAGACAGTTCCCTGATTGTCCAGACAAATAATTTTTATTGCAGCCATTTGCTGGTGTGTTTCTGTGGTTGGAAGGCACTCTGGGCTTGCGGCTGGATGGCTCCCTGACCTGGAATTTGAGAATTCAAATGCAGCTTCAGTGATGAAACTCCCAGACATTCTGCTGTACTAACCACTCCACTTCAGCAGCTGTCTCCCACCTAAACCTCATCACAAGCCAAAAATGTGGAAGTTTTGTGGCCAACTTCCCTGATGTACCTACTTTTCACATTTATCAGAGCTGTTATGTGTAAAACACAGGGACTCTGGCAAACCTTTCTAAAAAGCATTGAAGATTTGAATCCGGCTTCCATTTAACTGAGTTGCATAGCTGTGATAACATCCACCCAGGAGATCAGATGCCTGGCAGAAGTATGTTTTTGAAGAGTTAGCAATTTCAAATTCTTGCCTCCTACCTGACTACCTCAACAAACAGACTGTTTTGGGGGTAGAATTCTGCCTATCTTGTTGAAGAATGAAATAAGATTTCTTGGAAAATGTGACTACACAGAGAAAAAGGCACAAGACTGGGAAAGAGCTTGCTGCATCCTGATGATAAGAATACAGTAGATATGCTTTAGGCAATGATTTAATAATACACATAGTACTGACACTCTTCTTTTCTTCTCAACGTGGACATAAATAATTGTAACACAGTCATTTTCTTGGTAATTCCCTAATTTATGAGTTCAACCTGACTTGGAGAGGGTTCACATTATTGAAAGAGGCAGTAGACGACACTCTTACTCTCTTTTGGTCTTATTGTGATCCTCATGACTTGCCTGATGATGAGTTTGTACAGCAGCACTCAGGCTTTGCCTTTGGAGTTGCTTGGAAGAATGGATGGATGCATGATCTGATGTGGCCTCCTCCTCTGTAGACTTCAATAGCTTTGTATGTCAACCTTGCCATCTGCATGGAGCACCCTACAAGCCTGGGACCAACTTTTGGATGAGTTTTCCTCTTATATGAGATGTAGATAAAGTGGGTGCTACTGTTTGGATAAGTTTTCAAAAAGGTATTATTTGCCCTTGTTTATGTTGCAATATACTTTTTCCCCACCTTGAGTAACCTCCAGTTGTGGAGGTGTTAAAAACAGGTGTAGTTGCCCTGCTGAAGCTACTGAGTAGAAGAGCATGTCTCCAGTGGTTTTTGGGGGGTTTTTGGGTTATTTTTTTGGAAAATCACACACAGTTTTAATGCATTTTGGGTTCCATGGCTTGTCTAAGACACATAGGTTTTGTATTTTGGTGATGAGATTCTTGTATACTGAAGACCCACAAACCTTTTGTACTCCACTTAAAGTACATGTTCTGCATAACGCATTTATGTACTATAGACTGAGGGAAAAGCCTGACACTTTTTCTTCTCTTAAACTCAACACATATATGCCAATCATAATTATGGAACAAAAAACAACTGGTAAAGACATACCACAATAAACTCTGCTGCAGAACCACAATATATAGTTTTGGGGAAAAGGTATGCAGCATTTATGCTACTTCACTTTTAAGGTGAAACTTCCCTCTTGAGTATTGGATTTATTTTTTCCTTGAGAACATGTCTGAAAATATCTTCAGCATAGCATAATCTATCTCGTTAGGAAGGCAAAGAGAGCTCATCGGAAGTATATTTTATGATCTCCAAGTATAAAAGCTCCCTCAGATAGGGACAATATGACAGCTGGCAGACAAGCGGCAGACTCTGTCAGAAATGAAGAAAGCTACTCAACTGTTCTTTAAATTGAGTAGTAGGACTTTTAACAAGCAGGGCCTCCAATCCCCATGACAATACCTTTAGTGCACGCAGCTCTGCCATCACCTGTCTTTGTTTGAATGGTACATTGTTTCCATCAGTCCTGTTTTGGATGAACATGCAGTCCTCTTCTAATCACCCACTTGCAGAATACCACGTGTAATTGCTGGATTTCACGGTTCCACATGATACAGTTGGGTGTTGCCCTGTAGGAAGGCGACCGCTGTGCGTGTGAAGTATTCAAGTGATTGGGATGGCAGGGCATGGCTGTGCTACCTGCAGAAGAGGGGGAAAGGTGTGAATGCAGCATCAGCTGAGGGACCCAATGCTCAAGAAGGGTGAAACCAATCAGTTGGAGCATGATATTTAAGGGATAGAGAGAAAAGGCTTGGAGTGATTGGGGAGAAAAGACCACATTGGGACAGAAAGTGAGTCCCTGTGGGAAAAAAAAAACCCCTTAGAAACATGTCCTGTCATGGCAGAACTACACTGACATTAGAGATAATGGAATGAGGAAACACTAGAGAAATTTCTTTTAATTAATCTTAATTTGTAAATATACTTAATTATTTCTGTTTCGATCAGTTATCCACTAATCACTTTTAAAGACAAACTCCTGACCTTTTAACTACTCAGTCAAGACCTGAATACAATTATGATGAAATTCTCTTATTCCCTGGACAATTGTATCTTGCATAGGAGATAAAAAAGAAAAATGTGTGCTTTTAGCAGTACGGCAAAGCAAAGTCTTACAGTTGTTTAATATCTGTCTTTATTTTCTCTCTATCAGTCCTTTTTGCCACTCCTTTACTTACTGTAAGAAGATGGCCAGCTGCCTAATTAGAGCACAACAGCTTGAAATGCAGTTGTTTTGTGTCAGGGATCTACCCCAAGTCCCAGCCCCAGCACAGTATTCAAAGAGAAGTTGTTCCCTTGGAAGCTGCTTCCTTCTCCCTACAGGTTTCTCGCAAGGAGGTGAGGATGCGCCAGACTCCTCTGCTTTGTCTTGCTTCACTGTTTCTATTAGTGTTATGATCCTTACACTCTCCTCATCATTTTTTTCCCTCCCTTGTGGCTGATTGTTTTCTAGGCCTGTGGCAGTTTCTCAGTGAGGAGATGGGCTGTTTATTTCACGTGGACCATCTCTAGCATATGAATCTGGCCTGGGGAGTTTTGATATTGGCTAGAAATGAACCAACATGGGAATCTCTATTGCACAAGGCCAGGCTGTGCTTTGTTTTACTTTTCAGCTTTCTGGTCTCTTTCCCTGTGCTAGTTCTCACACAACTTTTCCTCTTTCTCTTTTTTTCTTTTTCTCTTTTTCTCTTTTTCGCTCTTTCTCTTTCTCTTTGTAAAGGAAGACATTACCTAGGAATTCCACTTGGAAGATGGGAAGGGAGAACAACAGCATGAAAGGATCAAGTGTTTCAGCAAACTGATATCTTGCTGGGAATGCTGCTTACAAAACCTGCAGGAATACAGCTAGGAAGCCTCTTGGCCAGTGAGGTCAAGCTGCAGGAAGGCAGAGCAGGTTAGGTTAGAGGTTCCTATTGAATTCCTTGCGTCAAGGACCATTGCATCTGCATTCACCTCTCTCAACACTTCAGTGAAAACCATCTCTATTGCCTCAAGAAGTTAAATTACATTTGCTGTGCTGCAAGCAAGGTGGTAGTTTTGAGGAAAGATTGCTATCATCTTTTACATGGAGACGCATTAATTTCTGTGATGTGCTAAATCTGCTCACTTGGTTGATTGTTAGTGCAGGCATTTTCTAATTGCTACCCATAATGCACTTCTAACCCCAGAGAAGCTAATTTAGCAGCCTTTATTTTCATTCCCTTCCATTTTTTAAGTGGTATTATGTTGATATCATGTAAATTTACAAAAGAAAATTATTTCTGCTCTATAAATGTACTGTCTGAACATCCACAGCAGAGGCAAAGGCTTCAAATGCTTATGAATGAAAGGAGGCAATGGCAGCAAAGTCAATATTACAAATTTAGTACGAAATATTCTTCCTCTTAGATATTGAAAATACACTGGCTTCTTTCAGATGCTATTCTTTCTTTGTGCTGTCCAACAAAGATACAGCTCTAGGCTAAATATATATCTCAGGACTTTTCAAAAGTAACCGTGTGTTCTCTTCTCAATGTTTTAATTTTTGAGGTAACTATCCAGAGATACGTGACAGAATCAATTTTTTTAGAGAGATGGATCTTTTTTCTTGCCTATGAAACATAATATCCACATCTGGGATAGCTGGCTTTGCACATGGCTATTAGCATGGGTGCAAGAAGCCCGAGTCTTCCAGATTGCATTTGCTTAGAAGAGTCAAATCTCTGACTTTGATTTGAGCCAAAAATGAACAGAGCCTCCAGCCTAAACTAGGCTCGCATTAGTGAGCTGCTGTCTATACTGATGAAGAACTTCCTGCTGTATTTTTCTTCTTGCGACAGTGTGCTGTGGGGTCGGATGAACAGCCAGAGCTGATTTAAGGGAAGAGTTTGCAAGAAGGCCGAGAAAACCAGGGATTGAATATCCAGTATCTGTTCGATCAGTTTACTGGTAACATGAGGTTTCATTTTACACCCATCTCACCAAGCAGCTAAACTTCATCCTAATCACTCCACAGGCACATTGTGTTCAAGACCTGAAGGGCCTCCCATTTTCATGTGTCCTGTTACACACAAGCTCATTGCTGTTAGGCTTGTGGGCAGAAAGTTACTCTTCCAAAGAGTGCAGTGTATTGCCTCAGTTACAGCCCCAAAAAAGGAACAATGAACCAGAACTCAGAAGAAAACTCAAGCACCAGGTATAGAAAAACAGTTAAGTTTAAAAATGGAATGCCAAAGGTACTACTCTGCATTGCAGTCTTTGGTGAAGGACTGGTCAGAAAACACTGGACACGAGTTTAGAATATCATTTGGGTACAAAAGAACAATTAGCTTTGGAAGAGAAAAAAATAGCAGATATGCTGGGTCTCCTCACCTGGTTTTGCAGGCAATTGTCTGCACCTCTGTCTGGGTCCTGCCCTGCCATTAATCCAAACAAGTGGGGTGTTCAGCAGAAAAGGAGAGGACATGACATGGGAAATTGCTGGATGTGACAGATAACCATGTGAGGAGCTGGCAGAAGTTAGAGGTAGCATCAAGAGGGATGGATGGATGGATGGATGGATGGGTGGATGGATGGATGGATGGATGGATAGATGATTTTTACAGCTGGCTAAGAAGGATATACATGAGGAATAGTCAACTGTCACAAATAATGGAGCTGAGGAGTGCTGGGACCTTCCTGCCCATAGTCCTGCAAGGTCACCAGTGCCCAGGTAACCACATCAGTAATACTTTATTTGGGTATAGATTTAACAAAACTGGCAGCCATGGGAAATTAAAAAGGCTGATGTTTATTTGGGAAAAGGCTGCAGTAGGCAAAGAGAGTTGTGAGGATGGTAGAAAGGAGGGACAGGGGACAATAAGATGCACAGACACTGTGAGCTGTCTGGGGGGTACTTGATGGCCAGCCCTGCTCCAATAAGATAAACCTGTTCTTCTGTCCTTATCACAGGGGTCAAAGCTGTGGCTGTGAGTTCCAGGCTGATGGACAGTGAGTTCTTCTTATCCCACAAGGGGATGGCTGGGTGATCCAGAGTAACATCCCAATGTCCCTGTGCCCATTCCCATTCCAGTCTCAAGGGCACTGGTAGCTGTCATTTTAGACAGCTAACACTGTCAGGGACAGTCCCTGGGCACCTTAACTAGGACAGTAACAGGTGAACCAACTGGCCCCAAATTGCAAACTGACGTTTTGTCCCAAGAATATCCAGGGATAAGAAGATAGTAATCATCTTTCAAGTGAAAACATAGTTGAGATTGTTCTGTAAAAGTAACAAGAGTGTATCAGAAAACAAAAAATAACCCATAAAAAGTTTGTTGGGAAAAAAGTATTTATTATTTTAGTGGGGTGCAGGAGGTTACTTAGGGACAGGAGTGCAGCGGGTTAATTTCTCAGTCTTCTTACACTGATCAAATGGGAATGCTTGGAGGACTAATCATAAATAATCATAATCATATCCTGCCTAGATGGATATGGATTTAAACATAGATGCTGTTGCTTGAAAATTATTCTATAAAGATACTGAAGGCAAACAGGGGATATGTGAAATTAACAGCAGAATGGGCTAATTAAGATCTTCAGATAGGTGCTTAAAACTGGGTTATTATGTAGAATGTTGCTTACTTGAATGTGCCTTTTAAAAATGCTGTTTTCTTGAGTTGTCGTTGTTGTTGTTGTTTTCTTTAGCTTAACCCCTGCCCCCAGCCCTTCTGTTTTGACCTCTCAGGGGCACAGAGGTGTAAGGGGCAGTTCTGAGCTAGTGAACTTTAGCTGGAGAATCTGAGCCCACATTGCAGTTTCTTGGTCCTGCTGCCTTTGACGTATTTTACTGAGGAAGCCTCTGGGAACACATTGGCGCTTGAATAACATTGAAAAGAAAAAAACACTTTGAAAGCAACTTGTTGTTGTTGTCCTAAGGGTCACTGGGAGAGTCTCAATCCACGCTTTCTGAACATTGCCTCCTGAGCAAGCCTGAGTTAAAAGCTTGATTGGTTAAATACTCCTTACATTTTTTTCTGGAAATATGCTGCCTCTCTTGTAGTTTCCCATTTCACCCAAGGGTCTCTTGGCTAACTCATGAATTTGTTTAATAAAAGCCACAGGAAAGCTGGAAGAAAGTGGACAAGAAAGAGCTGCAAAAAAAAAGCATTGGCTGTGCCGAAGGAAATGCTGTATCTCCACATCAGCATTTCCACATGGAAGGATAAAAGGTACAGAGCTAATCAGAATTCATCAGCGACCTCTTTTCCACAAATAATTTAAATTGTTCTAATTTTTTTCAGAAAAGAGCAATTTTCTTAAGAACTAAAAGGGTTCTGCACTCATACCAAAATTGTTGAATCTTCCCAGACTTTCTAGGAGATCAGCAGCAGTTTCATTGCCTAGGTAATTGCAGGTACCATGTTGGCACAATTATTTCAGAACTACTTGTCTGGGACCGTACTCTGGAAAGCAAATGTTCACATCTTTCCATATGTGAGGGTTCAAGTCTGAGCTCCAAAGGGCAGCCAGCAGCATTAGAGGGAATGTATCTCCCAGCTGCTTTACTACCACTGCTTTTAATGTGGAAACATTTTACAATACTCCCAAACACAAGTTAAACACGAGCACATAAATTCACATCCTGCTTTCAGAGCAGATGCTTTTTCTTTTTTTTTTTTCTGTCAGCTGTGCCCCTCACAAGAATTGATGGTTCAGGTTGAATGCATGTTGTTATGCTATTTTTATGTGTGGTTATTGGGATTGCTTCTTGTTTGCGTGTCGGTAGCTGCCTGCCAGCTGGTGGCTACATTCTGCTGGACAATTAGCAATTTTCCCCATCTGGTGAATAGCTTTACTCCACGTGCACCTTGCATGTGATAACATCTGAGGTTGAAATAGAGATATTTTGGTAAAAGTCTGTTCTTCCCTGTCTACAGTAAGGCTTTCTGCTCTATACTGTTCAAGTTTTCAGAGAACTATGGCTTTTAAGAGTGATGGAAGTGTGGTTCAAGTGGTTTGTCTGCTCCACTTAGACCCTGGTGTTTGCAATTCTCCTAGAAATAAAGCAGAATACAGAAATCATGTCGTAATTTGATGAATAATAAATATGAAGGATTTTTTCCTTTTCACACAAACTTTCTTCATAATGCGCTTTATTTTCGGTGATCTGCTTTCTTTCCACCTCCTGCACAGCTTCAAATTAACAGATAATGTGTAAAACCTATCACTGCAGGATTGAATTGTTTCAGAGTCCACTTCACTACATCTCATCCTACCAGATTCTAACTGATTGTAGGAGTCATGCTGTGCACCCATTTAAATTGAAAACCTTACAGGCTCGGTTGGGCCATTTCAAAGTTTGCAGAGATTTAGCTTTAATCCTCTTAAAATATTGGGCCATGTGACCTTGCATACCATATTGTCAGTGGGATAAAGATCCCTTTGATTTTTATTTACACTTCTTCACATGGGGGAAGGCAGGTTAATTCATTTCATCTCAGTGCCAACTTTGGCTCCCCATGCCCTCCCTAGGTCACTCATGTGGATGCAGGAATGCTTTGGCAAATGGAGTTTGCATTTTTCTGCTGCTCTGTGTTCCAGTTAGTTCTTCAGAGGCATGCTTACAAGATGTCAGCTTCGTAGGCAGATAAATTGTTTTATTTTTGCATAAAAGATGTCCTTCCATCTATCTTTACGAAATGGAGTTTTTCACTATAAATGTTTCATGCAGACAATTTCTACAATTCATGTACTTGCTTTTAGTTTATAACTTTCCAATTAAACAATGGTTTCTGAAAGCTGGCAGTTGTTCCAACCTGCTGTTGTTATGAATTTTGCCTTCAAGTTTTGGGATTTTTTTAACGTTTACTGTGTAGCAAAAAGAAGGCATAAAGGACTAGAGAGAAAAAAAAATGCTGTAACCATGGAGGATAATGGATTTGAAAAAAACCCTGAGTACATGGAAATCCCACAGCCCCTTTCCTCATCACTTTGCATAGCTATTTACACACATGCAAAAGCAGTAAAAAATATTGATTTACTAGTGTCCTTGGCTAGAAAACTAGGTTCCATGGAAGGGAAAATATAGGTCTTTCTGTCTAGAAGAGGGAAGGGCAAGGCATAGTTTTCAGAGATAAATTGAGAGAGCTCTGGTTCTATTCAAGCATTTAGTTCTTTTGACAATGACAAAAAAATTTGAGGAGGAGGAGTACTTTCTATGAAAACATCCCTTCAGCCTAAACCTCATTTTTTCCATCTAGTACTGCATTCAAAATTTGACTAAGATTGTTTCCCTATGGTCTTCCAAAGTCCAGGGAAGGGTGGTAAAGCAGTGATGATTTCAGGCCTAGTGCTAAAATTATACAGTTAGTTCATAAAGTTAATGAGTTCAGATTCAAAATATTAACCTGTCCTGCCATCTGCTAGTAGTCAAGCTATTCTAACACCATATCAATATTACAGGCTCTTTAAATTTTCTCTTCCTACATATCCTTCCTTATGGAAGAAACAACTCCTGATACTACAGTGACTCAGTTGCCAATGCTCGATGAAACAACAGCACAATTTGTAAATTATTTAAGCATATACAAGCCGATCAAACAAAGAAAATTTATCAGGTGATCTAATTTACCGGACAACACTGACCCAAACTTTTTCTCTCTAGCTACATTTCCAAATGACAATGACCATTTCAACAAAAAGCTGTACATTCACAGCCTTTCCCAGTGGTGACAATCCATGAGGATTTCTGTGGGATTTAACACCCTGTCAAATGTGCAAAACTCTATTCTAAAGAAGGACATCTTCCAATTTAAATATCACCTTGATCTAAAAAATTTCCAGCTTTCATTACTGCAAGTAGTATCTACATGTTCAGGCCAGCAAAGGTAAAACAACCCCGTTTTTAAATTCTATTGTATATTTTACACATTCAAATACTTTTTCTTTTTTCAGGTTTTACCTAAAAAAAATGTTTTACCATACATAAATCTTTAGAAGAAATACTTTCATTTTGGAGGTCAAGGGCAGGAGAATGAAGCTAGGAAGATAGCTGTAGTAATTTGAAGCCTCAGCTCAATTTCTGAGTGAAAAGAAAGGGGTCACATTTAAACCATTGGGAAAAGTCTATAGGCTTTGGTTCACTTTTCCTTTCATATAGCTGCAGCTAAACTGATTACCTTCTCCCCACCACATCCACCCCCAAAAGCAGGAGTGAGGGTTGTAACAAGGGCAGCTAAATCCAAGATAGATGATGAGTCAGAGGCTTCAGCTGTGATTTGTGCAGCCTGGCATATTAATGTAAACTGATAGCAGCTTATAATGAGCATCTGCCATTGCCTCCTGTTAAAAATGAGATATTGGACTTGCTGGACCTTTGATGTGACCCAAGTACAGCTGCTCTGGTGCTCTTCATAAGGGCTCAAACCATTAATGCAGCCACTAAGGAGAAAAAAAAAAAACAAACCCGCAAGGAGGGACTATCACAAGTTCCTCAGACATCTCTGTAAATTGATACAGTTTGGGAGTCCAGTTCCAGAAAAGTTAGAATTAGGGATTAGTTTCTGGGAGAGGAGGGGAGGACATATTTATTGAGAGACTCAAAGCTACAGATGAACTGCAGCACTGGAATGCGGTTACATTTTTTAACCTAAATTGAGGTTTGGTTTCTGTTTGGACTCCGAAGGCTTAAAGAGTACCAGATGCAGAGAGATGAGCTCCAAACACTATTGTGAGAATGAGTCAAAAGGAAGGCCAGCCTGCACTAGGTATATGTGAGAATGATCACTCACACAACTCCTTCCTGCATAGTCAGTTTTAATTTATCTTGCATGTCTTACAGTCCAAGAAAGGTGATATCTGTGAGAAAGGGGGGAAAAAAGTGTCTAAAGAAAGCAGAGGTTGAAAATTTGCAAAGAGATTTGGGACTGGATGGGAAAATTGAGTCTCTTTTTAATTAATTTAAAATAGCTGAATGGTGAGTCAATGGTATTTCTCTAAATGCGTGATTATAAGCTGAAAAGATACAGAGCACACATCAGGGCATTAGATCTGTAGATCACTACTCAGGAATGGTATAAAACCTGAGCCGAAAATTAAATGTCATCCCATGTTTAGTATTTGATACAGTGAAATATGGCTTTTGAGACCTGAATAGAGAACTGAGGACTAAGTGAATACTTTGACATCCTTCTGCTGCCACGTGAATGAGGAAGGCAAACGAAAAGCTCATGCTGGAGTGGATGGGGGTGCCAGAGCCTGTTCCTTGCAATGAATTGACTGGATTAGACAGTTTCCACATAAACAGATGTGGGGAAGGTTATTACTCTCTGAAAGCACTAGTGTCAGGCAGCAGCAATGTGAGAGAAGTGCCAGGTTATAAGCAGAAATTTTTCTCAGGCTTCAAGCTGTTTCTTTCCTAGTTTTCTATCCTTTCCCCCTTCTGAGAGATCTGATAAAATTATTAGTTGCTGTGATAAGTGGAGAGAGATGGGAATGACACCATCTAGAAATTCAGAATGGGCTTTATTTTTTATTTCCTTCCAAAACTGCTTCTTGCTCTTCAACCCTTCCTCCCTTTTCCTCTGCACAGACGTTGCCTTCTCTCCCCCTTCTCCTCTCATTTTATGCCCTTACCAGCAATGCTTAGTCCTGGTCTCCCTTTGCCTGCAGGCAAGCAGGGCCCTGTTGTTCCACCTGCCCCGAGCTGCATTCCCAGCTGCTGGCTGCATGGCAAACCACACACCCAGAAACACACCACAGGTCCTGCCATGCGCTGCTGCAGCTGTCCTGGGAGCAGCTGGGCACTGGGAGGGAACAGTCTGGTTTATGGAGTGAAAAAAGAACTGTGAGCAAAAGGGAAGGTAATTTCCTCGCTGGGGATTCTGGCTTATTTTGGGAAGCTGGATAGCTGCATGTTTTGTTATTGTGTGATTGATTGTGTGATGCGGTGCAGGGGGGAGTCTCACTTAAGTAGTTTGTGAAGTGAGTTTTTTTAATTTGGAAAAAAAACCAAATTCAATATTGACAAATATAAAAAATATGCCCCAACACTTGTGATATAAATACAGGAAGTTAAAAGGAAAAACAACACTAAATGACAAATTCTGGACAGAAAAACCTGTGAAGCACCATTTCCATGGAGAGGGAGTTGGCAGATGTTTGATGTTCACAACCAAGCAAAGAAACCTGGGACCAAGAAAGTGGAAATGAGTGGAAATCTTGATTCTAGATTGCAAAGATTGAGAGAGAGGACAAAGCTCATTAGAGATGGGGGAGGAGCAGTAGATAGGAAAGAGCTGTCAGGTCACACACATTTTTTGGGTAGGAACCCATCAAGTTGTGCAGTAAATGCTGCCGAAGAAAGATTATTAGTCAATCGTTGCTCTAGCATAAACATCACCCAACAGGCTCTCAGGGAAAGGAGCAGATCTTAGAAAAGTACTTTTTGCCTTTTGATTGAGAGTGGAAAGGGTTATGGGTATAACAAGCACAAGCTGTTTTAATCCAGTGCTGCTTAAGAGGTGATTGCTTTAAGTATAGCAATGCCTCCTGGCTGTACAAGAGTCCCTGAAATCTCTTGAATTGGCTTGAAAATGAAAGGTGACTGTTGTTCAGTGCAAGGCATTCTCCCTAAAGTCTCTCTCTGACTGTTTCAAGGAAGCAATGTGATGGCTGAAGCAAAATGTTCCAATAAACTCAGCTACTCAGGGAGTGAATCCCTGTGGCCAGCAAAAACAGCGCCCAGACTTCTGTGTCAGAAAGTAAAAGCAGGTTAGATTATAAATGCAACAATAATTACAGTGTTGGTGAAAACAATTTCACTGAACATGAAAAATTCAGATGATACAAATCAGTCAGTAAGGCTGTGAGAGACTGCTCTGAGATATGAGGGTAAAACAAAAAAGACTGTTGCCGGAAGAATACTGGGTCTAGAAAAACTAATGTGACAAAGCAGCCGGGCAGTAGTTTCAGGGAAAAGATGCAGGCAGACAAAACAAAAAAAGAATAAAAGATAATCAAAGATCTGAAAGGGAAGAAGGGTCTTCCATGTCCTTGGGGTGAACAAAGTAACCATTGTGAAACAGGCATACTAATGAAAGGCCTGGGAAATGTGAGAAAAAAAGTTTTACTGTGAGAAACTAAACAGATGCCTTTTATTTATGCTCTGCTAGAAAAAAGAGACAGCATGGAGAAGACTCAGGCTCAGGCTTGGTTGGACAGGATAGCATTAAAAGGGGTGAGCCCTGGGAGGGCAAAGAAGGAGTGTGCATGGCTGTCAGGATACACAGGAAGGCATCCTTGCCTGGGAGGGGATCCACAGTTCTATGTCTCAGAGGCAAGGAAACATCTATGACACTTCCTTCAGAGGAAGTGTGTCTTTTTTACTGCTGATTTAGTTACCAAATGGGCAAGTCGTTACTGAGACCTGTTTGCTGTGAGCTGAGATGCTGGTGGTAGTGGTTCAGGCTCCACGGCACCAATAACCTGTATTGCTGAGGCCAGGGAGCTGGTTGAGGGGATTTATGTCTTGCTGTGACATGGCTGCATGGCTCTTCTGTAAAAGCCCCTTCCCTATTGTGAGAATAATGGATTTATTGTTCTTAATGGCTGCGTTATAGGCTCCAAGTCACTGAGAAGTGTCTGATCCATTCTAAAAATCCTGTATTTTGTATGCAGATGCTCCTCCATTTGGAAAAAATGCAGGACTAAATACAACAGCAGACAAGCTTGGGCAGTGGTCCTTAAATTCCTGACTAGAGATCTTGGAGATTTTACAGCCCCACACCAAAATGCTGAGCTATGGTTGTACAGAAGATCAGGAGTGGTCAAATTTGACAGTGCTGAAGTAAAAGTTCTCTGAAAATCTGGAGCCTGTTGGCATGATTGCTGAGAAATATCTGATGGCTTTTCCAATTCATCTCACTGGCTCATGTGTAAGCCAGGGGAGCATGGCAGTGGTGGCTGCATGTGCTGTGTTGGAGCCCTGCACAAGAGGGGTGGAGGTGCCTGCCTTTCTTCCCACACCCCCCTTTCTGGGGGCAGACACCCTTACCTGCCTGCCCACCCCGAAAGAGGTGCGTGCACAAGCTGGAGTGCATGAGTGGATGAGTGGAGGAAATGGGGTGTGAGGGTACATTTTGGTGGGTTGCTGTGCTCTGTAAGTGCAGCCTCACTTCATCAGCTTCCCATCTTCAAAATGGAGGGACTATAAACTCCTCTCTAATTTAAAGATAAATTAACTTTTGCTTCTGAAGCATTCAAGTGGCATATTGAGAAGCACCACAGGAGAGTCCATGAAGAGATAAATTATTTTATGCAGAGGGAAGGGATTTGGTTCCTGCACAGTTAAGCAGAGGCTGGAACTAGATGGTAGGTGAAGGGAATGAAACAATACACTGCACAGCTGTGCATTGGCACCATCTATTGCACTGAGTGAGGCACAGGGTTTCATCAGAAAAAATAGTACGTGGCCTTATAATGAAAGGCTGTGTTGTAAGTGGAAGGGAACCAGAAAATCTTGAATCTGCCATTTCCTAACTTTTGAACAGTTGACTTTGCACCCACAATGTTCTTTCACTGTTGTTGGTTTTGCATGTAGCACAATACAAAGCAGAAAGGGCTTTTATTATTAAACAGAAGTGACAACAGGATGGATATCTGTGGCACCAGGCTACACAGGAATGTAGTGGAGTCAGCAGTTCAGTGCATGATTGTTTAATCCAGGATTTGGGCAGTCTGCAGGCAGTAGTCCAGTGCTGCACAATCAAGGTTCATCAGCTTGCAGATTAGACAGGAGTAGCTCAGGACTGCATCCCTGTATTTCCCCTCATCTCCCAAATATTTTTTCCTACATTGTACCAGTTGTACCACTGCAAATCAGATAAATACACAAAGATGAAACATTTTGCTTGGACCTCAACACATGTTCAAGAGGCAAGCAGAGTATACACTGACTTCAGCATATGGCTTCCCCCATGTGCCTTGTGCTCTCTTGCAGAACCCCTTTTGTGTTAGACAAGAGTGAAATGTTAACATGAGGATAGTAAAGAAACAAGCTGACTTCTGGTGCTTAGAAGCAATAATAGATGCTTGCCTTGCTATGAACTTTGTGTAACTCAAGTTTAACCTTTACATGCTTGTGTAGAATAAGAGATAGATTAGGTTTGCAGGAGAATTGAAGGTTAAAAAAAAAAAAGAGACTTTAAATCCCAAAGGCATGGAGAAGAAGCCAGAGGTCTGATTGCATTGTGTCAGATGGCAGTTGTTCTCCTCTTTGAAGCAGCACTGATACACATAGGATATTGTAATGCCGTGGTGTTACAGCCTCCTCTATACTGTGAACTCACAGAAAATGTTTTAGAGGAGCAGGAGATCCTTGGCAAATTTAAGCCTACAGCAGTATCCCCAGTTTCTCAGTCTATTATTTTATGTTTGTTTTCAGGCAGTGTAAGGCCAGTACCACAGCCAGATGAATCTGTGCCATGCTCAGATTTCTGGTCCTGCCTCTGCATTACCTCCTTTCTTGCATCTCATCAAAAGATTAAATTACATGGGGGTGGAAATGAAAAGCTCAAGTGGGAAGACAGATCTGCTACCCTAGTAATTGCCTGGTGGCAAGACAAGACTTAAGCCCTAGAGCCACATTTGCTTTGTGGACTATCATTAAGTGATAAACCATCAGGTCTCTACAGATCATGGGATAAAAATTGCTCTAATGAATGGGTCAGAAACAGTAATGAATAGAATTTATAAATAAATTTATACATTAATGAAGTATCCCCAGGGTGATAGGTAAATGCAGGTAAGGGGAACTGCAGGATTGGGGGTGCACAGGCAAAACTAGTGCAGCTGCCCTTATGTGTCTCCCAATACACCTCTCCTCCAGGACTGGGGACATAAACCAGCATAAAACCCTACGCTCTCCTCAATGTTATCAGAAGCCTGGTTTTAGAGTCCAAGTCAGACCCTTCCTTCAAGGTGCACATTTGTTTGCATCTAGAGGCATGAGGAGACCCTAATATGTTGAGGTGTGAGGACTCTGATGTATGTTGAAGTCTCTCTTCCCCCGAAAAGCAGTGTAAGAGTAGGCCCCGAAAAGAGTAAGAATGTAATGTTATCCAGCATAAGCTCGTCCAAAACAGAGCTTCTCTGATTCTGCCTTCCCTTCGGGCCCCAATTATATACTCCCTCACTTCCCTTTTTTGCTGATGCTTGTAAGGTCATAGCATGAGATCTGAAGTAACTGAATACTTCCAAAGTTTTTTTCTTTAGTTTTATACATTTAGTTTCATCTCCCCAAACAAGCTCTTCATGCAGCAGTGTTGGTATCAATCCTGGTGCAAAGGAGTGGGCAAGATCACTGCTGGGGCAGAGCTGCGGGATGCGATGTTGAGCTGGAGCACAGCTGACTTGGATCAACCTCATTTACTAAGGAATCACATCTTCGTGAAATATTCTGAGTGCCTAATGTTGTTTCAGGCCTGGGAGAAGTGAGGTATTTATAGCCCTTGATTACAGACTACGTCTGAATGATTGTCTAGTCCAATGACATGCCTAGAAAACTGTCACTCCCATTGATCCAGAATGAAAAACCCCTTAGATCTTGCCTTCAACTTCCAAAGCAGTCCTTGCAGTGTTTGTTGTTGCTTTCAAGTGTTAATGCTTATAACAACTTTGAGCCTTTTCTGGTCCTCATGTGGGGTCCTAAGTGGCTGCAGCATAAGTGTATGGCGTGCTTGTACTACAGGGACTGTGCAAATTAAAACTAATTTCAGGGAGGTGGGGAGAGTAAAAGAAAAAGGAGTCAATGAAGAACTAGTGGAGGAAAGAACACAAAAAAATAATTCAAGCCATCTTTATAGATCAACCAGTATATTTACAGCTACTGTTGAAAGATGAGTTATTGAATGACACCTGTTTTGACCCTGGCCGTAGATTTCAGAAATGCATGCAAGTACAATTATCTTCACCCAAGCGGTAAACATTTGGACAGTTTTCAAATCTAAACGTTGTTTATGAATTGATTTTTGCCTCCTTAAGTTCAGCTCAGCTGTCCTTGCAGCATACCAAGTGTCATAACCAGCCTGACGGATCACACCGGGGTTACGTTTTACATCTGGAATCCTGCAACACTCATCCTGAAGAGATGCTTTCAGACATCAGCCCTTGGAGTGGGAAGAAAAAAACCAGTCACAGGAACATATAACCATCTTCTCTGTAAATATAAACCAAAGTCTGTGCCTTTTTTAAGCAGTCCTTTGTTGCTGTGCAGATAGCTCTAGAACTGCTTCTGTGTTTTCACTGTTTGTTAGTTGCATAAGCTCTGAGGTTAACAGGGACTCGACATTTTCTTCTAGGCCAAATCCTATGGTCAACTCTCAGTTTTAGCTTGTGCAAACTGAATGTGAAGACTGCAGGGATTTGTCTGCATACAGGCTTTCATTATTCTATTGGCTGTAAAACTGTTTATTATAAGGACTTCAGTCTCTGAAGAACCTGTGCTGGCTGCTGTCAGTGGCAGAACGTGCATTAGATTGGTGGAGTAACCTGGTAATGCAAATTCTTCATATTTCACCAAGGGAGCATTTACTCTGCAGTCCCAAATGCTTCTTGGCAAAACAGACTGGCAGCACTGATCTCTGGCAAGATGGCAATGCTCTCGTTTCTTCCAGAAGGCAAGAACTAAACTATCTCCCCTCCCCTCTGGGAAAGACTATAAATAGAGGTCTGCTGGGATCCTGATCCCACATTCACAGAGGCAGTTGCCATCTGGGATTGCAGTTGACCCCCTGTTCCTTCTTCATCTTCTCTCTTTCTTCTTTGATGGTATTTGTGTGATTTTGAGGTGAGCTGGTCCAGGGAATTAAAACAACTGAAAAGTAATTGTAGGAAAGTAAGAGATTGCTGCTTGCACATACTGCACATTGCTTCCTCCACATTTCTGGCTACACCCAGAGAAGCTGACTACCCTCCACAAGACTGAAGAGTTGGGCAACAAAATAAACAGCATGCGAGGTGACTTAGGTATTTAAGCTTAATCCACATCTGTGGAGTAAACTGCCAAAGAAAGGCACATATTCAAACTGGAAAACATCAATCATATGCTATTTAGTAACTGCAGTCACAGTTATTATTTCTGTACCGGCAAACCACAAAAAGAGTGAAACCTTGTAGGTTAAATTAATGGAAACCAAGACAGACAGCAAAACAACTAGCTCAGACCTACCAAAGTGTACTTAACTCAGGAGTCACCCTGAACTCATGAGCCTTTGCCATATCCCTGCTTTCCTGAGCAAGTGCTGTGTTTCTGTGCAAGAGGGAGTGTGTCCTCAGCAAGGGACACAACCTAAATGAAAGTAGAAATGCCAGTTTGGGAAATAAGCTGTGCAACAAATGTAGNTGAATTTTTCTACACCATCCAATATATATAACACCAGCTATGAAGATATATCTGTTGCATATTTTTTCCCCTAAATGTTTAGCCTGTTTAGACCTAGTGCCCAATAAAACTGCAGGAGGATATTTTTTAACTGACCACTACTGCATGTGTTGGAAGAAACCTTTACTGAAGATGCCCCTGGTGCCATGTATTTTGCTGGAGGGACCAAGTGACATCTGCTTTATCAAGATGCAGGAAATGCCATTTCCTGTCTAGTCAGGTGCATCAAGCCAAATACTGGTCTCAGTTGTCAGCCAGACAATTATTTGATTATGGATGTACACCCAGCTTGTGTTTGTAGATCATCTTCCAGCAAGACTGAAAGATTACATATACATTTGACAGTCAATGTGGGCTTATTTTCAGCTTTAAACCATTACTTATTAACACAGAAGGCTGGCCTCATGAAAGCGAATTGTTCTCAACTCCCCTGCTGTTAAAAAAATTTGATGTGCACTGATGAGTTTGCTCACGTCCTCATTCTGTGGTTTTTGCAGACAGAAGAATCAGTTTCTTCTTCTTAGTAAGATGAAAGAAGTAATTTTTTTGTCCCCTATATCCCAAAATAAATTAAGGTTTTCTGGCAGTGGTGCTCATTTCACCCCTTGGTTTTGAGAAACACTATTCATCCTGAGAAAACAACTCTCTGTCTGTTGGCTTGAGGATCCAGCTGCTTGTCATGTTAAACCATGTGGAGGCTGCATCTGAGTCCATCTGTATTGCCAGGATCAGTGCCCCAGGGACTCAGCACAAAAACACTTTGATCCCTCCCAGTGACAGGGTTTTTGCTAACAAGCCTCCAGACATTTCAGTTGGTATGTCATCACCCTTGCTAAACTAGAACAGAAGGATGAAACAAAAGTATCTCCAAAAACCTTTAATAACAATCAGTCGAAGGGGAACGAGTAAAACATCCCAGGTGAGACACTTCTGTATAAAGTATTAGCATTGGCCATATGATTGTAATGAGGACGGAGAGGCTCTTTTCCCCACCTTTTTTCTTTTTTCTTGTCCTTTTCTTCAGAGATAAAAGAGAGGATGTGAGCTACGGACTGTGAATTGCAGGGAACAAAGCGCTTAACATCCTTTAAATAGCTTGATAGGGTCAGAGTAAGGCAAAAAGTATAAAACGCATAGGAGAGAGAATGAACCTGAAAAGTCCTAATGTTCTATACTGAGTGGCCCTCCTGCAAATCGTACCTCTTAGTGATGGCCTGATTAGTCCAAATTTTTTACACACTTAACAGCAACTAAGGTGCAAACCTCCTGTACACCATGAGAGGGTTTATGCTTTTAATTCCTACCATTATAGAGCTGCAAATATACCCCATTGCTTTTACCTTTTAAAATCCAGACTGCATGTGCAGTGGGCATGTGATTTGTGCAGCCAGAGTTTGGGATGAGTGCTTCAAAATAGCAATCACCTGCTGCCTGTGCACTAGGGCAATAAGTAAGAAGTTAACTAATGCCTTGTGTTGATGAAGCACTGTGGTCAGTGAATAACTTGCAGGTAGAGTTGAATTTTGTGCTAGACAACTGAGACCTTGAGTTTTTACAATCTAAGTGCATTACTTGAGCAGAAATCAGATTGTCAACAAGGCAGTATGTGATTAGTATCAGCAGGGCAACTTTCAATAGGTCATGTAAATTAAGCAAGGAGGGCAGCAAGGCCAAAATCCTTGTCTTAATTAACAGAAAGCATATTTTGTAGATGACTTCGTTGTTTAAAGAAAACGAACAGTGAAGTAGAGAGAGAGAGAGCATAAAAATGCAAGGTTTTATCTAACATGCCCAGCCACATTCCTCCCCTTTCTGCAGAATAATTTTGCAAAAAAGAGACAATTTGATCTGAAAGTCCAACTCTGCGTCCAAAGGCAAACTGTGGGAAGTTTTGCCAGTTGGAGAATGGAACTTTGTGCAGACAAGTAACAATCCAGCATGACCTAGTGGAGCAGAAACATTTAAGTAGCTCATCAGCTAGGGGATGTGTTCTTTGAACGTATGGTATTAGAAGCACCCATTTCTAAAAAAAGATCTACCTACAAGTTTAGGAAATCAAGGTGCATGTATCTTTTCAACAGTGTGATAGGGTTGATCAGTTCATCTTGTCAAGAACCATTCAATAGTTACCTTGACTACTTATCATTAATAATAACTTTGTGAGCATTAAAACATATGTAAACCAAACTTTAGATAATTTGTCTCTAAAAAGGTGATGTATCTGGCAATGTACCTTTCATATTGTTTCCAAGATTTTTGATTTGGAAAATTATTTTATTCTTTTTAAATAGCAAGCAAGCAACCAACCCATCTACCTGTTTTCTCCTCATCCTCACCAAAATATTTTTCCTCCTCGACATCACCAAAATATTTCTGTCTCCCTTTTTGCTGCAATATGGAACTGCAGAAGAGAGAAAACTCCTTGAAGCACTTACTCATCTTTGCCATGCAGGGCAAAAGGAGTCCATGTTTCTCCTGACACTCACTGTTTTTGGCTCCTCTGTGGTCTCATTAACATTCCTTTTTTCATCCAGAGCATCTCTATGTTTTCAAGCTGGGTAATGTTTGCATTATGGTTCAAACAACCCAAAAAAGTTGGATTGCTTGTATCATGTATTTCTTAGTGAGTGGCACCCTAAGAAACATTTTTCTGCCAGAGCTCCCAGCTGTCCTCTTGACAGAAACTCTTGTGGCAATGAGTGCAAATAGCTCAGTAAATGGTTCTAGGGTAAACGTGAAAACTCTCCCCCATGCCAAAGGGAGATTTCTCAGGAGCATTTCACAATGTCACTCTCCACAAACATCAAGTCATGCCTGATGGCAACCAGGATGTCATTGCCTCCGTAGTCCTCTTCTCCTGAGAGTACTTTGACAGATTGTTTAGTTGTGGGTCTGTTTTTCTTTTTACTTAATGGCAGCTTTGCAGGGTTCATTTATGTTAGCTAAGTAGCAATGTGCCCACTGGTGTATTAGCCAGTCTTTCCTGCATTGACAAAGCAGGGATGCAACCAGCTCTACACTGTGCTTATGGTACACCCTGATCAGAGTTTACTTCCTTGTGGTTTAATTTTGTACTCTTACACTTGGGAATATGGGTACGTATCAATCATGTCAAGATTCCTGAAGACATTGTGTCATCCTTGCCTGTCTTTTTGAGCTGTAAAGCAAAACAGCAGCATTATATACTGCCCTCCTACATAAGTCTGGTGGTTCAACTTCAGGAAACATCTGAAATATATCGATCACATCCCTGAGCTGTCCAATATTGCTTTACAGCTAAAGAAGAAAAAATATTGCGGCTGAGAAGCCAGACTCATGTCTCAAATGACCTTCAAAAAGATCCTGGTGACATAGAGAAGAGAGGGATAGTTAAATTTTCCTTGCAGGTGTATCTCATCCTTTGGTGTGAATCGAACAATACCCACTCACTCGAAGACTCCTGAGCTCATTTTCAAATGTTATGGATGGATTTTTTTAGTTCCCTCCTGCTTCTGTTCTAGCCTATTGTCACAACCATCAAACAGCTCTGGCACAAGTAGAAAGCAGGAATCAAAGGGATTCCTCTCATCTGTGCCTCTAAGTCATGTAGATTGATGCCCTTTACCTCTTGGTTTGTACCCTGAAGAGACACCTTGGAGTTTGCTCAGTATTAGCTGAGGAACACTTGCTTATTGTCCTGTTCTTCAACTTGTATGATATGCATTAGGTTTCCTTCTTTCAGTGAATGAAGCAGAACTTGGTAGCTTACTGCCTGTCTGTGAAGTCTTTTGGCAGTAAGTTGCTGCTTTGCTTCCTCCCTTAGGTACTGATAAGTGCTGCTATGTTTCTGATCATGGTTTTGCAGGAATCAAACTTTTTTTTTAATTGACTATTCTGAGCATCTTTTGATAACAGTTGTGTTTATAGACAGTAGCTGAGTCAGCTGAAATACCAGACAATAATAACTACAGAGAATTTATATTTAACTAAAAAGTCCAATTTTATGTGAGCCAGAAAAGATTTTTTTCTTCTTTCCCCTGAAGTACTGTGCGTGTTCTCTAAGTCTATCCCTGAGAAAATCTAAATTTACTCTTCCCTGGATTTGAGAAATATGAAGCAAGATGTCAACTATTGGTGGGTGAGAAAGCTTATAACGAGGGAAGAGACAGAAGCTTACAAAAGAAAGTTGCATGTCTGTATTTACTTGTTTGCAATAGCAATCTGCAGTGTCCCTGGGGCTGCACTGGCAGAGCTGAGCTCAGGAATTGCACTGTGCTGTGGGTAGGCTGGCTGTGAGTCAGCTGTCACATGAAAGCCACGCAATTCATCACACATTTGTTACTCTGACTGTGGCGTCACACGACTGGCACTGCTGTGTGCCTTTGTAACGGGAATGTGGCCACGGCTGCCCAGGGCAAAGCTCAGCACCCCGTGTGTGTGTGGGGAACCATGCATGGGAGGAACCAGGGCCTTGCACGCATCTTTTGCTATCCACCTGGCTTTTGTGAGGAACTTTAACTCTGGCGTGCGCCAACTTCTGCTTTGAGACTCCTTTCTTCTGCTGCAGTGGTGCAAGGGCAGCCCTCCATTTACACAGAAACCTCTGTGAGCAGCAGGCCCTAACTTTTATAATGGAAGTGCCTGCAGACAAGAAAAAAAGAGTTCTGCTTTTATGCTTTTGTGTAACCTGGGCTTTATTCCTCAAAGGCTTTCTCCTGCTGATAAGAACAAAGCCCTTCACGCAAATGACTATTTCTGCCACCATCTGCAGAGGTGACATCTCCTCTTTCTGCTCCTGGCTTGGGATGCATGGGCTACTGAGAGCACGTCATTGTTGCAAGAGGTGCAAGATCTTCCTTGACCTGTCAAAGTGGTTACCTGCCTGGGAGGACATGCTGATGGGAAGCCCTTTGGAAGAGATTCTGAGTGTCAATTTTTTTCTTTTGGTAATGGCTCGATCTAACTGAAGAGCTGTAATTATTACAGGTTTTGCAAGCATCACTACATATTTCTGAACGTATGGCAGGTTGCACATTTTTCATTTTCATTTTTTGTTTTTTAATTTTTCTTTTTGATTTTTCCCTTTTTCCTTTTCCTTTTATTTTCCTTTTGTCCTTTTTCTTTCTTTTTGTTTTTCTTTCTCCTTTTGTCCTTTTTTCTTTTCTTTTCTTTTTCTTTTTCTTTTTATCCTTTTTCTTCGTTTTTCTTCCTTTTTTTCCTTTTTTTTCATGGGAAAGCTGGTTGTGTTCTGCTTACTCTTGAGTCACAATAGGACAGTAGCACAAAATTCAACACCCTTCTTTTTCTTTCTTTCAGGCAGTTGGCCCCAAATCTTTTGTTTTACAGATTCTAGAGCCTTATTCATTTACTCTGCTTTAACTCTGCTGGTATAAGAGGTCCCTTCCCCAAAATGTGGACATAGATATATGAGATAAAGGTCCTAGACAATTTTTGAATGTATCTCTAGTGGCATTTATGACTACAGGTGAATCCTGTATTAAGTAGTTTGTGGTGGTAGTAGCAGAAAAGCCTAAGGGATAGAGTAAGGATACCAAGGTTGTAACTGTGCTGTTGGGATTTTACTAGCAGAACCACCTCAAGTACAGGATGTGAAAGTTATGGTGATATAGCATGCTTCACCTCGAGCAATTCCAGCAAAATACAGAACTCAAGGCTTTTGCAGCTCTGAGTATTGTGGAGTGACAGGTTTGATGGGCTGCAGTGATTCCACCATCCATGAGGACACCTCTGGTTGTTCCCAAAAGCACAGCAATGCTTACCTAAAATATCAGTGATGATAACCTCAGCCACAGCATGAAGTTAATGAGAGCATGTGGAGCTGGAGACGGAGAAATACTGATGTCAATTTATAACTGAAGTTGGATCCGAATGTAGAAGTTATTCCTATATGCTGGAAATACCAATCACATTACAATTATAAATAAATGAAATATAAATAAATGAAAGAGGTCTCTGTTGTCAGTGGCACAGGTGCAGACAGGGAAAGATATATATAGCTGATTTACTTTCTTGCCCATGAGGGAACTGCTTTATTGGTATGACAGATTTAACTGCATTCAGATTGGAGAAACTGTGCTGGTTTTAGTCCATTATAACTAAAGAGCCTGTTATACTAGTGTAAATGAAGACTTGAGGTTAAGACATGATGAGGGACAGAACATCACTTGTATTTTCTCTGTAGTTAACAGAAAACATACACAGAAATGGAATCCTGTGCACAAATAATTTCCATTAATTTACTATGTCAAATACAGGATAGAAAGTCATTATATTTCCACTGTACCTCACTCTAGCGTAAAAAGTTCATAAGCCATTAGGATAATGATTTCTACCATTACTTGTCAGTAAAGTGTGAAAATATTTTGTTATCATCCATTTACATTAATTTCAACATGCATGCATTTCGTCAGAAACACGGACTTTTTGAAGAGATTGCTTCCCATTGATTAATGTAGCCAGAAGTTCCCTGATTTGCCAAATGTCACAGAGCATTTTATTAATGGTGTCTCTTTTGTGTATAAAGCTTTGCATCAGAAGAGGTTTTATCTCTGTAAATTAGTAAAGTTTAGAAATATTCAGTTAAAAAAGAAAATATTTCTAGTGTGCTTGCTGTTTTGAAGACTTACTCCTAATGCATACAGTCGTGATCCTTTGCCTTGAGATGAATGACAAGTGTGACTCTTAGAGGCTGAGTTTATGTTGCCTCTAAGGTAAAGAACCACTCTGATTTAGTGAGCATCTGTATGCAATACAATTTTGAAATGCTGTTCATCTCGTGGGAAGGAACAAGCCCTGCCATGCTTACATACACTCAGGACTGGATGTGAAAATCCACAGGCAAACTTCAGTCCAGGTGTAAGGAGATGATGTTCACATAGCTTACCATCTTCTCCCTTTAAAATAGCACCTCTCTGACAAAACTGGTTTTTGTTGGAAATTTTTGATTCCTCTAGAATTTTTCAAGGGAACCAGAAGGAGTTTCCAGAAAGAACAAGGTGCATATCCTTGGATAAGAAATAACCCTACAGTAGAAAAAGGACCAGGGATTTAAATTTTCAGGGTTTGACTTGCCAATTCAAATCAGTAACACAAACCCCTGCCACCAGCTGTGTTGTGACAGTATGGACACAGCTCTTCCTGCAGCAGTTCAGTTTTGTAGAGTTACAATGGTGGCTGAAACTCAACCTGACCCCATAACTGGGATCCCTCAGTGCCTGTTATTGAGGCCTCTTTTTCATCCTAGTTTGAAATGTTTTCTTTCCTCCCTAACTGAGAAATGGGATATATTTGAAACCTTTGATTGGAGGCAGTAAAAGTATTTTCTGTTTACTCAATGTAACATAGAGTGAGTTGAAAGCAACAATATGTGCCTCTACTCCTTTTGTTTTCTCTTTCTGTGAACATTCAAGTGAAAGGGATTTTGTCCTCCACAATTGTAGAAAAAACAATTTTAGCAATTTATTTAAAAGTGCCCTTGGAAACCAAATATTATATTTTGCCAAGGCAAGCACTGTTGCTCAAGGAGCTTGAATATGCACTCAGCTGGGTAATAGGAACAACACCATGTGACTAATAAAATCAATGTCTGCTAAGTAATGTGGTTCAAACTAGAAATGTTTTCGATCAATCCAGGGGTATGTTTTTTTCCTGACTGAAGAATAAAATAGAACTAGTCTAACAGCAGATATTTTCCTATAGAAAAAGTAAATTTATATAAAGCAGGATATTAATAGATCTGAGTAGCTCACCATGAAGACAGCATCTCTGATTTGATGCTATCTTAACTTTGTCAAAGTAACATTAGCCCTTGCCTTCATATAAAGTGTTCAATTAAGCCAATTTCTGCCCTTAGTCCTGACATGACTTGTTGTTGCAATGCACTTTGAGTATTGAAAGGCAGACTAACCTGTCATTAAACATAGCTGGGAAGAGATCTGGCATAATTATATACTTTCTTATTGCTGAAGTGATTGCTCAATATTAGCCCTGCAAATTACCAGCAAACCATGAGGCATTGGGGCACTACAAATGTGGAAAGGGAGCCTGAAGTAGTAACACTGATAGAGTGAAAGAGTTCAAAAGCTTTTTCAAAGTCAAGTGAGGGTATTTCATACCCAGGCTTAGATGCCACTGTGTGCAATGCGGCTGAAGAAGAGGCATTCTGACCTGTACTAAGGTCAGAAAGAGAAAAACAAGTTAACAGCATTCTGCTTTGATTCACTGAGAATTATCTGGAAATAATATTTCTTCAGAATATGGGGATTTTTTCATTTCTACTCATCCCTCCTGCTAATAAAATACACTAATTTCAGTCCAATTCCTCCATTTAAGGACTGTAGTTTTTATTCCCATGAAAGCAGATGGAGGGAAAATCTCCAGTGTGTAGAAAATAAAGCAAGCTGTCCAATTAAATCACCACACTGATTCCTAATTCCACTGTGGCCTGTCTAAGAAGGCCATTAGGAACAAAAAACCTCTCTGAGGAAAATTTTTCTGGCACTTCACACTCATGAGGAAGGTATCTGCAGGCAGCCAGGCATGCAGAGTGCCTGGAAAAGGGGGAGAAGCTTAGGAAACAAGTTCTGCAGCACTCTGCAGCATTTCCTTGCAACAGTAAGGAACAATACAAATCATTAAATTCAGCAAACAATCCTAAACAGGAGCTGCTATGATTAGGGTGAGACCTGGGAAGAAACTCAGCGTCAGAGACCCACCTTTTTGGTGCCTATCACTCACACAAGGCTGTGGGGTGCCCAGCAGGCAGGCAGACAGCTGTGGGGCGCAGGCAGGCAGCTGTGGGGCACAGGCAGGCAGCTGTGGGGCACAGGCAGGCAGCCATGGGGTGCAGGCGGGCTCTCCATGCTAGACTAATGAAACACTCCTTTTTAACTGCATTGAAAAGGGCAAAATGGTATTTATTTACCTCACTACAAAGCTGCAGTAAATATCTTCAATACATAATATTAAACAGGCAATTAATAGACAAACATTTCTGTATCTAGAAATGTGGTGGAATTCCAGTTAATCCCTACTGGTACAGAGCAATAGCACTAACCTTATTAAACTTCATATCCAAAGGCAGTAGGTTTGCTATAGAGCTTTCATATCTAATGGTGAAATTCCAGGCAGTTACATCTTTTAATTTTAAGGTAAACACTGATAGATCCATCATTTGGAAATAGCCAGTTGCAAACCGAAAATGGAGAAACAAAATACTGTGGATTAAATGTGGTGCCTGTGTGCTGCCTTCTATCACCATATAGCAGGACATTTTTTCAGTATCTATGAGATTTGGCAACAAAAAGGAAGATTATAGAGGAACACATTTGTTTTACAGAGAAATGCACTCCAGAGCTGTGTACAGAGTAGGAAGCCAGGCCAGTGAATTTCTGCACCAAAGTCAACAAATAGGCTGATTGACAGTGTTTGTTGATAACAACCACAGTCTTTCGTTACACCCAGCCAAAGCAATCAAAACTCAATAACCATGAAGAGACAGTATGAGTAAGATCTACAGTTAATGGATGAACAACAGCAGCCATTCAAGCTTAAAGAGAGCTTGCTCACCAGAATTTGAATGTCCTTTCTACTCGTGGTAGCAATAGGAATGGTTTCTTCCTGCAGCATAAGAGACAATCCTCAGGATACCTGGGAGAGAGTGAATGTTATTCCCAGGGATGGTTTACTGTGTTTCAGCTTGTTTCCTTGGCAGCATTACAGAGTGTTATTCTATGAATCATGAATACGAGTCATACTAGCCAAACTGACCTTTGAAATTGGGAGTAGGCAAATATATCAGAAGAAATCCAAGCTCTAACAAATAAGCTGATAAAATGAATGAATTATATTTATAGACCCTGCCAGTCTATTAAGAGGTCACTTTGACAGCCCTGGAGGTCCAAATGTGAGAATTTCCATTTTATCCTGCATACCTGAGCAGCCATTCATACATATTTAGTAATGAGGTGCATTATCACTATTTTGGCTGTTCATGCTAATAGCTCTCAGATAAATCTCGATGGAGAATGCATTGTGTGGTACAGAAAACTATGTCTGTGGGTCTGAGTGTTCATGATGCTCCTGAAAACCTTAACAAGACCAGCCAAGACAAAGAGGGAGAGAGATGAAGAAAAGAAGACTGTGGCATATGTCTAAAACATGTAGAGCTGACCTTGACAAAGGGCTGGACCTGTTTTGAGCAGGCAGCACCACCCTTTCCAGCAGTTCCTGCCAACCAACACATCCCTGTGTCTGTACAAACACACAGGAGGAACTCAACTGAGCAGGTGTGGCAGTGAGTGGGATAGGTGCAGGACATGACTGCCAGCATAGGATAAACTTCCACCAAAAGAGCACTGGAGTGTCACCATTTTTAAAGTTTTTGTCATTTAGTGATCATATGCAGCTTCAGCAACATGGTTTGAAAGACTTATACCCTAGCTCAGGTTTGTTTTGTGTGAAATTGTAGACTCCAGAAGTGCTGGAGGAAATTTAAATCCTCTCTTAGCTAGACTATTTTTCTAATCCATGATCCCTGATGTGAGTTGGGAACCTGACCTGCCATGACCCTGGAGCCCACAGCTCCATGTACAGTAACAGAGTGTTCTTCCAAACACCCCAGGGATAATCTGTGCCATTAGTGGGTTTGCAACCTCAATTTTTAGTTAGGCATTTACCAAATTTGGCACATGCAGTTTGTATACTTCTAAAACTGTGGCTTCGCTCCATAGCTGTATTTGATTTCTGTATATGAGCCCTTAAAGCATTTTTGAATCTCTCTCTAAAAGAGAAAAGCAGTTTAATATAAAAATCTGTTTCTTTTTTCTCATTTCTAACAGTAAGGTAAATAAGTGTTGAGAATTGCATGTGACTGGAAGATTTGAGGTTTGCTTAGAGCCATTTCAGTGGTTATTTTGAACTTTCGTAGCAAAGCAATATCATTTCCTTTCTTCACATTCATAACTTACCAACATGTTTACATTTTCAGCTGAACATTTCCATTCTTGGCTATGCTGAAAGGTGATACTCTGTTTACTGGATATAACACTGAGCAAAATCCCTTCAACCTTTTGAATTACCTCAGGCTGAAAAGCATAATCCATTATCCAAATATTCTCCCAGTGTTTTTCTAGTAGAATAATATAGCACAACTAGTTGAAGATAAAAGCTTGGCCTGTATATAGCAATTGCTAAGGATTTCTTTGGCTGGAGATGAAGAAAGAAGTTTTAAAATAAGACCACCTCTGTGTGTGCTGAATGAGTGTTTTGCTTAGATTGTAACACTGTGCAATGCACCATTTGCAGCCTCTGCATAAAAATTTTCTCTGCCTGTGTGGATAAGAGGCTGGTACTGAGACCACCATGCTCAAATTGCCATTAGCAATGAATAAGCACTAGGAAGATGTAAAGCCAGAGTCCTTTAATATCATTTAAAGGAAAAAGAAACAAATAACTCCCTCTCCATTAAAAACAAACAAACAGACCACAACAAAATAAAGCATCAGTTTGATACAATGTGAATTTAGACATTAGTGTGTACATTCACAGTGTGTGCATGCATGTACACACACCCATACATGTACAAACACATCCTTCCTGTATTAAAAAAAAAAAAAAAAGTAATAATTTAAATTCCTTCAGCACTCTGGTCTCCATTATTCTTCGTATTCAATTGACTGTCTTTCATTGTGAGGCTACAGCCATGTGCACAGATAATTTGTCTTCATGCAAATATTGGTTAGTCAGAGAGGAGACATTGCTTATTTCCTGGAAGATATGAGTTTTAGTGCACTATTGGAGTCATTTAAATGGTATCTTCTCATACGAATAACTTGTGTATAACTCATTATTAATCTTTTTCTTTTAAATAAAAATAATAAAACATAAACTCCTGTATTTCTTTTTAGCTGGATTTTAAGCAGTGCAATGTAACATGATCATTTGAACTCAGTAAGATTTTTTGCTTTTGCTTGAATGCAAACTAAACATTTTGTCAAAAATTAGAGAATCAAGAGGTTATCTCATCTATCCTTTTACCCACAGTAGTTAACTGTACATTAGCTGACAGATGCCAATCTATTTTGGGAGGCTTCCCAGGAAATCTATCCCTGTGCACTGCTATATTTACCACGAGAAAGTTTTTCCCTGACATCTATGCCAAATGCCTTGTGTTGCAAGCTGGGTCTATTAATATTCACTTTCACTCTTTTTCTACCCTGCACCCTTTTTGTCACACACTACCTAAAATTGTATAGGTTTCATCAGAACCTTTGCAATTGAAAGAAAAGAAAATTGTCATTTTCTTGCAGGTTTTGCTCCTGTTCATGCAGTGCAATAAGCTTTATTTTTTGTTTGCTTTTTTTTTTGACAGCAGACTGATATTATTCACTCAAACAAAATATATGCCCAGGTTCTTTTTTGCTAAACTCCTTTCTGTCCAGAAGTTCACCAGGTGTATTCATGCAAATCAGTGCTTCTGCCTGATTTAGAAACTTCTACATGTCCCTAAGACCATGGATCTCATTTTGTCTGTCTGTGTTTCCAATTTGTCAGAATTTTTTCTTTCTTCCTTTTCTCTCTTTTCTGTGTTGGTGTACCCTGTGGATTGAGGAATCATTATCCTTTCAATTATCCAGCTCATTAACAACAACATGGAAAGCTAGTGGACACAAGCCTTACAGGACACCATATTGGTGCCATTAATAACTCCCCTGCATACAGTTTGTTTATCCAGTTTTGCACTCACAGTCCTATTTGCAGCTTTATCTGCTCTTAATAGTATTGAACGTATGTCTTCTGCTGGTTATCTTCTGTAGGTGTAAAACATGGACCCCAGTCTGAAGCTGGGATTGGGATCTCCCCTAGTAGACAGACAGTACTACTACTCTGGGTGTATGAATTAGAGTCAGAGGGTCATTAATGTTGGAAAAGACCCCTAAGATCATCAGGTCCACTTTTTGATGCCAACCATTGAGTCTGTAGTCCAGTTGATGCAGATAGGGACTGGGGGAATTAGGTAAATGTCACCAAGTACTAGTAGTTTTCTTGGAAGTCTGAGGTTTAATTAAGGAGTTTTAATCCAGTCTTTGTCACTATCCCAAGGTCCTGCAGTTACAATTTTCCATGTGTGTGTCTACATCTCTGAATGAAGGTGATGTGAAACCTGCCTCCTCTGCCTGGGGTGGTTTGTGACCACTTCTGGGAAGAAGGGCTCCATCTACCATAAAAGCCCCACAGTCTGTGAAGGGAGAGACACCACTGGAATTTCTACCTGCTCACAGGTGGAGAACATAATCTCAACCTGCCACATACACAGAACCACTTCACAGATGTGAAGGACACAGAGGTTTGTGTGCCCCTTTGCTTGTTTAAGAGATAGTAGAGTGGCTCTGTTTATTTTTTAATGGCAGAGCTGCATTTAAAGTTCATGTACTCCCTGAAGGTCAGAAAGACTTGCTTGAATCCGAAACGCTCTGGGTCTTCTCTTGTGCGCACATGACATGTGATTAGGCTTAACACAACACAAAGGGTCAGGGACTGGGCAAAAACTGCAAGTCTGTTGGTCTGTCAGTCTCTAGTGATGGCCACCTGTGAGACTGACCTGCTCAAAATCCACTTCTCCCTGTGCTCACAGGAAGCTTACACAGCTTTCTTCACTCCTCACTACCTCAAAATTTTACAACATGCAAATAGAGGATTGGGATGCAGAGCCTCTCCTAAGCAGTTTTCCTGCTTGGAAACACCTCATTTGCACTCTCTGGTAGGGGTGGGGCTGCTTGCAGCTTGGGAAATGCTAGAGGGAGACTGATGTGTCCTTGCCCTACATCTGCCACTGTTCAGCCCCCAGTTGGGCAGACGGGTACATAGGGTTGATTCAGGGTAATCTTAGTGTAGTCTAATGCCACCATCACTTTTTTGCAAAGGCAGCCTGACTGCGAGATTATCTTCAGCCTGTATAACTGGATGTTATTCTTCCTGTCTTCTTGTAATTCCCAACAGCAATCTCTTATCTAAATATTATACAATGAAAAAAACCAGGAGATTGGCAACAGTAAAATGAATAACAAGTTATTGACAGTAATTATTCTGCAATTTATCTGTAGTCCACAGCCTCACTTTATCTCATGTTTATTTTTTCTGGTCCAACATTTTGCTCATTTGTTTTCTTACTTGAGTAAAAACATCCTTAATGAATTTTTCTTGTCCAGAGAAAGAAAGTTCTTTAGCAGAAAAAGAAAGGCTGACCAGGGAACAGCTTTCACTGGCATATTTGTTGTGACTGCTTCATACTTCGTAACATATGTGAGAATAATATGTAAAGCAATACCTCTAATGATAGGATCTCCTACAACAGCTAGGTAGGCATGTTCTATGATACACTGGAAAAATGAATAGACAATGCACTGTAAAATAACAATTTGCTACAATGTGTCAGGGTAAGCTCCATAAAACAGCTGGAACGGATCTAGCAGCTGTTAATGGGTACTGATGATACACCAGGAGATGAAGCTCAATAGAAACAGAGCTGTGGAGTGAAAAAGCTGAACTAAATTCTTAATGTAGACACCATGACCAAAGAGATGAAGCAGAGCAACAGAAAATGAGGAAAGAGATTAAATCAAAAAAAAAAAAATAAAAAAAAATAGAAATAGCTGAACTGAAATTGTTGCAGCATGCAGAGAATCTTTTGCTGCTCTGAATGACAGACTGTCTTGTTGCAGTGACTTCGTTCGAGTGGCAAATGCACAACAGCCCAGTGCTACTTAAGGACATGTTGGAATCATCTCAGGCTATTTAGTTTAGATTTCAGACAACCATTCTGAAATCAGGAAATTCAAAATAATGCCATCACAATAGAACTTCAGGTATGTGATCAACAGAACTAAAGTGAAAATGAAGCTATTTAATACATTCATCTTCTACCTCTATTTCTATTTGCTGTTCCACAGAGTCTTATATTTCATTCACAAGCATAACCTCTGAGCATTTTTCCATATTGCCTAAGAAACATGTCTACCATCTTTCATCTAATTCATTTGTTCTTCAGCAGAGAGGCATGGACAGTGGTGTCTCTTCTTTATGTTTGGTTTCAAAAAGATTTTTGATTCATTTTTTACATGCAAGCTACTATAAAATTCCTAGGGGAGAATGAAAGTGCTAGGATTCATGGTTGTCTGTAGTTCATTGGAAAACCTATTTAGATAAGCTTCTGAAAAAGTTCTGTTCATTGAGGAACACAAACACACCCCCCACAACCTCCCCCAAAACCACTAAGAATTGCTGTTGGGTATTTTATCAAGCTGCATTAGCAAAAGCCTTATACTTTTGGGGACAGGAGTGTATCTCCTGCACCCATTGCCTGGGAATGAAGGGAGAGAATTGCAGAGTTTTATGAAAATTAACATGTGAAGGGAGTTTTTAGTGCGGCAGTGGCCATTTTTTCCCTAATGCCTAATACTCCTTGTGCTTTTGTTCTCAGGTTGCCGCTACCTCAGGACTGAAGACAAGGATGATGACACTGCAGTGAAGAGCTCAAATTTTCCTCAGACTCATTTAGCTTGTCTCTATTTGCTGATCTTCTTCTGCAGCCATACTAGGCTGGAATCAGAAGAGTGGGGAAGGTACAAATGGGAAATGAGAATAACCAGGTACTTAATGCACTCTCTGACCAGCTGTACAAAACCAGCATTTCCAGCCCAAGAATCAAGGAGGGAGAGGTGGACCTGGGACATGTTTGGAATCTGGAATGAGAAGTCGATGTTGTTGCCAAGTTTTCAGATGGAGAAAGGTGTGTTCTGGGAAGTTTGTGTGCTGAAATCACTCGAGCTCCCCAGCTCACAAATGCTAAAACAAGAACTCCCCCAGAAGAGCAGTGAGTGATGTGGAAAGTTATGTGTGCTCTAAAGGGAACAGTCTAAACTCAATGTTAAACAGTGCTTAGCAAGGCCTGTTCCAATCTCATTTTCATATTTACACTTAGTATTTAGTCATAAAATACTGCAGCTTACAACAGGTTGTGTTAGCACCATTTTGGAGTCCTGGCATTAATAGTTTATGTGACAGGCATTAAAATTAACTGTGGAAGTATTTTTAAAGAAGAAAGCATTCATATGCTATAAAGCACATGATGGAGAACTTAATCAGCTGAAATGTGCTTTGCTTATGATGTGCAAGTCTAACCTAGCACTGCAAGTTTGAAAGTGTAGAATTCCTCCATCAGAAAGTTTGCTGTGGGCCCACAACACCTTTCTGCATTTTCATTCCCGGCTAAAGGGTATAATTATTCCTTCGTAACTTTCAAAACTAAAAATGAACATTGCTGTGAGCTCACACAGACAGCAAAGCTGTTTAAAACCCTTGCCTCAGTCGTGTAGACTGCTCCTGTTGTTATCACCAAGTTTCACACGGCTTTTGTCATCACACTTTTCTGTCTGTCATCAAAGAAAGTGTAAGTTTTGGTTCTTTTGTTCAGCAACTGTAGATGCTAGATCTTAGCTGTGACTTAAAAAACTCTCTGTTCTTCTTCTTGTGAGTAAAAATTCCTGCCAACATAAAAGTAAATTTGTAGAATTAGAGGAAATATTTATTACTGGAAGGTAATAAAACAAGGAGAAAGAAGCTAGGAATTTTAAAGCTCTAGTAGGAACTTAATTTTTCATGTGATCCTTAATATAATCCCCCTCTTCAGTCCCTTGTCTTCCCTACAGACTTTACTTACTTGATCTGAAGAGAATCAATACACAAAATTTTCGTTGTGTCATGAACTGTTATTGGCCTTCCCTGTTGCATTTCTACCTCTGTCCAAATAATCTCCTGGTTATGTTGCTATGTCAAGAATGGTCTAACGTCTAACAAGTGATAGCCAAGGCTCAAGTGTGAAGAAAACCAGACCAGCAAAAAGGAGACAGGCCCACTGCAATGGTTTCCCCTGATTGTTTCATACATTTTCCTCTGCAACATCTTCACTGGAAGAAAGCTTCGTAACAGTGCGACTTAGCCGTTCCTTTTTGTGGTTTGTGTTTTTTCCCATCTCGTCTTTTAGTCATCTTTTCATACATGCACTATAATTTTGTCCTAGGAATCATGTCTGTTGACAATGGCAGCTAGACAAAAATCTAGGAAATGATCTTTCCTCTTTTTTAAAAGGAACACCTAGTTCATGGGGAGCTGTACATATAAAGAGGCTCACCAGTCATTCTGGCATGATTCATCCACTAAAGGGCTACAATTTCAAGGCTATTGTTATTGTTGGCCAGTTAGTTCAATGATTTGAAGAAGCAAGTAGACCTATGCACCTAAATGTCTTGAAATTGCATTTTGAAATTGATGAGGAGTCCTGTAAAGGAAACATCTTTTAATTCTCCTTTCCTTTTGTTTTGACAGATTAGATGTGTTTGCTTTTCCCTAACTGATTATTCTTTGAAATACAATATGTTGTCATCAGTGTAGAAATATTGTGAAGAGATCTGAAAATCACTACTAGCTTGAGAAAGGAGTCAGATTATCCATCTGCATTTCTGTAAATCCAGGTTATGTCCTCATTGCCTGCACTGACACCCAAAGGGACACCTTTACCAGTATGGATTGGGCCACAGTCAATCAAAGTCAAGTCCACCTGGAATGGGAACAGGGTTTATTAATGTCGATACCTGCAGAGCAGCGCATGGATGTGAAGGGTCTGCAACACTTTTGATTCATAAGGAAAGCAAGAGAAATGCACTCTGCCTTCAGATTTGTGAGGGCACTGATCCTTACTCTGCACTATGGGAATCTTTCTGTCTTAAAAGCTTTTGAGGAATCAAAATGCCAAGAAAGTTCTTTTGTGCATTTAATCCAGTCCTGTTAACTAGGACTTTTGCTTTGAAAATGCACGCCAGGTCTTAGAAATGTAGATCAGAGGTCTTCTGCATTTTAAATAATTAATTTTCTACCTGGTAACTTTCTACACTCATTGGGAAGAGATCTCTATGAAACATCAGAGAAAGAACTTCTCAGTTTGCTAGAACAGAGGTGATTTACATGCGAGTAGAGAGTGAGGAGAGACAAAGAAGGCAAAATGAGTCTTTGACACCTAAGAAGTGATGGCAGATATGTGATGAGTGGCACATCACGTGCTAAATCCTAAGGAACACCTGTTAGCATCATAAATTGAGTGGAAGAGCTACGTGTTGGGCTGAGCCAATGCATAATTGGAACCCTGGAATGTATTTGTGCAGCCTGCAGCAGGAGTCCAGAAATATGTGGACTTGGCAAAAGCCATCAGTAGCGTTAAATAATTATGAAATACTTGAAAGCTCCAGGTAAATAACCTCTTCAGAATTGGCAGGCGTCAATGAGTCATTACTTATTCTGTTCTTTCCTTCTTTATATGGTGAGCTGTTTTAAATCCCTAGTGGAAAATCCAGTGAGGCAGACAGGGGAGAATGTAATCAGCAATCCAAGCAATAAGAACAAAAAGAAGAATGGCACTTACAAATTTTCCTACAAACTCCACAGTCCTTTCCAATTCCAATCTGATAGAAAGGATTTAGCTGAGTAGCTTGGCTGGGTGAAGTGGAGATTTTACAAGTCTAACACAAAGGACCAATACATTTGATTTGGTGGATGTGTAAGCTCTAACAATAATATTCAGCAAATTCAGTTCCTTAATCATTGTGACCATAAGAACCAAGTGTTTGTAATGTTCTCAGTACATGCAGAGAGTAATTACATCGGATTTTAATAAGACTTGCTGTGAATTGTTGACCAATGATTCACTATGGGGGAAAAATTAATTAAATTTTAATGTGAAAAGTTACTGTTAATTAAAAGTTGTATGAAAAATAGCCATAAAAATTAGTTAAGGTGTACAGGTTTGAAATTACTAAAAGGGCATATAAAGAAAAGGAATAAGACTTTTTGAATTGGATTTTACCCTACAAGTTATGTGCCTAAAAAGCCCAATCCACATGCAAATTCTCTCCTCCAGCCATGAAAAATCTGCCTCAGGACGATGAACATCCTGTGACAGATGATAGCTTGCACCTATGGCTGTAGAGATAGGAGTGGGCTGTGGGATCAATGGATGGGTTGGACTCAGGAAAGACATTTATTATCACACCCTCTAAATATTGGCCTCTGCAGAGTTTACAATGAAAAAGACTGTGACAGCTGAGCAACCAGTGCAGGGACACTGGCAACTAGAAACAGTGTCACTGCAGCCTTGAGGTGCATGCCACTCTAAGACCCCACCAGATATGCCACTGACTTCATCCATGTTTCCATCACCCATCAGACTTTGCCTTCCAGTCCCTACTATGTCCTTCTTACAGGGCTCTTAAAAAACACTCCAGTTATGCAGAAGTTGGAGAGAAAACGCCAGAACGAAACTTGGGCACAGATCCCAGAAGTGACTTAAGTGTATATTATGGTTCTCAATGAAAAATTTTGATCCTCAGGATTGCAGCTGAGCTGCTGCCCAGCTCCACTGTATTTGAGCTGCTGCAGGTTCCCCCCAAATCAGGACCTACTTTTGAGCATGACCAAAACACAAAGAAGATGTGGTTAAGATGTGATAAATCCAGAGCCCAATTAATGAATAAATCTGACTAGGATCGATGTTTTCTTCCTTCTCTGAGAAGCTTCAACAGAGCCTAGCACACTTTTGTAACAGCTACTACACCAAAATTGATGAAACGAAATAACATGACTTTTCTCCTGGATTTCTTTAGGGAGGGGACTTTGTGCAGGAAGTTTGAGGTGATTGGGAGGCTTTTTGTTTTCCTACATGTGGCAGCGCTGTGGGCCATGCTTGGAGGACCAAGTACTGAAGTTAAATAATGTAACACCACCACTGTGGCAATGAAGTCCTCTTATAGCCCCAGACCTTTGAGTTTTCGTCCATAACAAACCTATGAAGGATCAGCAGAGTCTTAAGTTGCGTGGGTGGTATGTTGTGATTCCTTTTACAGATTTCTTTTTTCCTTTTACAGTTGAGAGATTCATGTATCTTAAGTCACTTCATCATACATGTCTCATTCAGATCATTATAATGAAATCAGCAGGGTTAAATCACGCATTACACAGTGCTTTTCCTTAATCATCAGTTTATCCGAAGGACTGACAAGTGTGCTATTGCACTGGATAATCCAATGCCCATTTTCTCCTCAAGGATTAGGATTTATTTACTCACAAATGACAAGCATCTACTATCTCATTTTGATGGTATTTGTGCAAATGAAAATTTAAAGTCTTTCCCATTATATGGAAAACTCTTATGAAAACAGCTTCTTAAATTTTCAAATATATGCAGTTGTATACCTGTATAGTCAACTTTAAAAAAATCTCAGTTCAGTAGTCTGAAATATACTGGAATATAAAACATTACAAGTAGTGCAAATGCTTTACAGTAAAATATTATTCACTTAACTCTATCAGGGAGTCAGTGACCAAAAAAGGAACTATAATTGCAGTCTAACTACTGAGAGTCAGTTTTCCAGACAAAAATGAGCTTGAATTTCTTCCTGATGCTCAATATTTCCTAAAGGGCAAAAAAATAATTAGAATTAAATCCCAGTTTTAGTTTAGCTTTGTGAACACTCTACTTGCAGTCCTAAAAGAAACCCATGTGGAGCTTTTAACAGATGTTTGCAGAAACCTGTACCTCTTGATTGCTGAAAGCATCTCTAAATATTAAATCAATACACACATATGTATGACCTTTCAAAGAGCAGTTTGTATGTAATTTTTCAGTAGCTCCATGAAAATGCTCCAGTTAAAATGTCAACAGCAGGATCACTTTTAGCAGCAAAGGTTATTCTTGCTACACAGTGCTATGAAGATGGTGACCTGAGCCACACATACATAGCTGCACCAACAAATTATAACATTAACTAAATGTAACAATTTATTTTATCATTATGCTGTTGCCTAAATCACATCCTTGTGTGACTATTAATAAGCAAATCTGAAAAAGAGAATTAGTGGAGAGGTTATCTCACAAATAAAGATCACAACTGCCTTCATGTAGCTCAAAATGCAGAGCATGACCTTTGATAGCAAGGAAACAGTTGAAGGCAAATTATTTTTAATACTATAATATCCTCAAATACAATAAAAAATCCAAGAAAGTAATTTGCACAAAATTAATGGTTGATCCCTAATCAGTGTACACTGGCCTACAGCTCTGCAATTGCACCTGGCCTACTCATGGGAGCAATTGCAGTGCCAAGAGTTTTAGAGCAGGTGACCACCCAAGCTCTACTTCTCCTATCCCTTGCAGACTTGCTGTGGAAACACAAGGACCTCTGTACTGGCATAGAGCTGCCACTTCGGAAGCTAGTTGTGAATGGGGCCTTCCTAGAAATGTGGAAGATAGGGGAGGGGTACTTATTTTTGGTGTTGTTTTGACATTAGCACTTTTTGTTCCTGAGTTGTGCATTACCCGGAATCAAATTCTTTCTTATTTTGCCTGATTCTGTACAATTAATTCAAGCCATGTGTAGCTGTTCTCCACTGGCAATGAACTGTGAGCCACTGCACCCATTTTGTCACAATTCTACATTTGAATGTAATCATACTTCTTAATCTGACAAGTACCTAAATATCTAGAGCCTACTCACTTGTCCTGTGCCTATAATCAATAATTCATCCTCTGAATAACTCCATGAAAATGGTAGGATGATGAATATTTTCTTTCTCTCTCAATTTAAAATAAAATCCATATTAGTTTCATCAACTGGCAATAATTAATGTACCTTACTTAACCAAGAATTGATTTGATTCTGACAAGTTCTTAATGTCTTTAAATTGTGGTAAATAATTGCAATCCATATTCAGCAGTTTAGTGTACTAACATAAGAGGATTTTGCTTTAATGGGAGACATATCTGTGAAACCTTGAAGAATATCGGGTAAAAGCCTTCAGCCATCTCTTTTGCTTTAAAGTTTGTGCTGGACAGGGTGTAGAGGTAGCTACAGCAACAAATGGAGGCTAAACAAAGCTTGGGCCTCAAAACTCAGAAGCAAATGCAAGCTGTAGATTTTTAGGTTCAGACACAATATATATGAAATAGCTCTATTTTTATTTTTATTTCCCAATAACCTGAAAATTGTTGTACAAATGCCTACCTTTTAAAGTTCCTCGCAGGTTTGGCATACCTATTAATAATTCAGGAGTTTGGAAGGAAGGCCTGTCTGTGACATTATCTTGTCATAAAGTTGTTACGTTTTATCCTATGGATACGGCTGTATTACATATGCACAATTTGGCTTCTGTGGCAGGTATTTAGCTCAGCTATTTAAACTTCTTTGTTTAGTGCCTTGCCTCTGTAAAAACCTGTGAAGCAAAGTGGAAAATACTGATAACAAGAACAGACTGAGGGACTGTGGGTAGGATGGGTCTTATCTGAATTATAAATCGACTGTGGAATAATTAAGTAAATATGGCTGAATAGGGAAGTGTAGTCAGTTTAAAGAACTTATGGCTTTTACTTTCCCTATTGTCTTCCATTTTTGGCTGCATTTGGCTATCCAGTGATCAACTTTTGAGTAAAGGATATTGACCCTAAATATTTGAGGTTAAGTACAAACTTTACAGTAGTTCACTGAGGGTTCCGAAACCAGATGAAGATTCCTATACCAAATGTGACCTTGCCTACCAGTCTGTCCTAGGTCTTGCTCAAAGTCACTTCTGCCTTCCTGTTAGAAGAAAAGTGTTTTTCATTTCTCAATATCCCAGCAATGACACTTACTGGAAGGAGCTAAGCTCATTGATATAAGGTGAAAATCCTTGGAATGAAGAAACTACAACTTGTTAATGTTTTTCCTTTGTGTGGGTGGCATTAGCCTGCCCAGACCTCAGGAAAGTAACAATGATTTAAAAAAAAATAGTAAATCCTGTTTCAAATTCACAGAATGCAGGTAGAGAAGTGCTGCAAGGATTTAGTGATTTGTTTATTTAAAATGGCACTGTGAGCATGAATTTCAGCCATCCCACTGGAGTAAATTGTACTAAAGTGGGCTACAAATGTTGTTAAGGCCCCAGACATAAGCCTCTTCCCAGCAGGTCAGCTTACACAAGCTTTCTGGAAAAATGCCTGTATTCAGCAACAAATCTAAATTCACATTGAGTAGTAAACCTCGGTATAGTCTGAAAAGAAGAACAAACAAAGCACATATTGCAGATCTACCCCATAAAGATACAGGAGCTCACATTAATCATGTGAGCTAGGACAATAAGTGACCTTTTCTAATAAGAAATGAGGCAACTAAAGCAGCCATTAAATTTTGCAGAGGCCCTATTTAATGTCTGTGACATTCATCATCACATGATGTAAACGTCCTCAGCCTGTCGACATTTGCCAATCATCCCTCACTAAGAGGGAAATTGGTCTCAAGCTTTTAGAGCACAGCTGCCCAAATTCTGGCAATGCCAAGGCCATTCTAACTCATTTTCAACCCTAAAATGACAGAGAGCAGCTGTTTAGCCAGCAAGGTTAACAAACCTTGGAAAAGCATTAGTGCTACTATGTTTTTAGCACTTTTCAAAACACTAAAGTTGAAAATGACTGTCTGACACAGGCCTGCCACTTTTTCAGGAGTCAAATGTACAAAATCACTTTTAAGATATCTAGACTTTGTCTTTCAATAAAAATGTTTATGCTTGCAGTTCTAATACATGAAGGATTTTCAAGAAATGAAAGTTGATATATACTGAGAGGTAACCACTGCTTGAAGTTTTGTGGTTTAGTTTCAAATTCTGGACGGAGATGATAATCAGAAATGCTAGAAATAAAGACACCATGATTCAGTGTCCAGGGAATGCATTCTCTTATTGAGCTTGGGAACTCTCACTGTGTCTTTGAAGACTTGGACATCAACTACTCTGCCAAGACTGTCTTTCACTGGCTGCTTTTTTTTTTTTTTTTTTCCCTATCCTTATAGGATTTTCAAGGTTTGAATTTAGCCTCAGGCCTTCTCAGCTTCACAGAAAAATAATGTTATAACAGCAGTTAGGAGTCTGCAGATCAGGTAGGGGCCTTGAAACCATCCATGGGCTTTCTTGTTTTCTTTTTAGCCTTGTTGATTTGCCCAGTTCTTAACTGATATCCCCAGCTTCTGGCTAAGAAGTCATCACTTTGACATCAGTGCCCTCCACAGCCCCAGCCATGTCCTGTTTCACATCAGCACTGAGGACCTGGTGTCAGGCCAAGTTTTGCAATATTAGGCTTCACTGAGTGCCAGGGAAGTTTCATGCTAGTCTATGTGTAGAGACAGAGAGTCCTTTGCCACTGATAGATGATCTGCTGAGGGCTACCAGCAGGTGAGCCATTGCTGCTCTAGCAAGTTCTAGTTCTGTTTTAGCTTACTTGGCATTTGATGTGGCTGACTTGCCTGAAAAATTTGGGACAGTGGGGAGATCTCATCCCTTTCAAAATACCTTTTTTCCATTCCTCTCTGAAAATTCTGATTATTTATTAGAGACTTCCTCTACCTCCTTCCCCAATAGTTCCCACCTGGAAAACATCTGTTGAATGCTATTTTTCTTAGTTTTGGTGAGCTTACAGGTAATACTGTGTCACAGAAGATAACGCCCGTTTATAGTGCCTTAAATGCCAAACATGAATAATATCCTAATTCACTGAAAAATGGGATTTGAGATGGAAAGGACCTGGCTCAAGGAAAAGAAATTAGAGTTGTAACTTCTTAAAAAGGGGACATCACTTTGATGAAAGAGCTACATGAATAGTCTCACAGGTGGACTGCTGCCAGCCCTTGTTTAGATTACAGCACTGGATTCAGCTACTCAGGCTTTCCTCCACTCTTGGGTCCTTATGACCATCACTGAAAGGAATGCCTATGGATGACAAGGAAATCCAGCTTTGGAGGGGAACCAAGTCTCTGTAATTCATGTTTTTGGGTTTTTATGATATGGAATATTGCAGTTCTTTCTCCTTGGAGGTACCAAAACAATCTTTGTGAAAGCTTAAGTGGTTCATGATGCAGCTGCACCTCTTCTAAACCAGACTGCTAAGACAGCTATCAGCCCAGTTGTCCTTAGCTTTTCTTGGAACTATATACAGTTTTTGCTTGCACTGAAAGTGTTTTGCTTCAGTTTTAAATCCTTGAAGAGAAAGGTCCTGGTTATGTCAGTGTCCACCTGTTCGCCAGTGGATTGTGGTGGCAGTGACCAGCTACCAGACTGGATTTACTGGTTTTCAGGGTCTGTGTGCAAAACTGAGTTTGTCTTTAAAGGCTAAAGTTCACCCTGGGAACAGTACAGGCAGGATGTAGCATTCATCTCTTTATGTCAATTTCTTTAACAGATTGACAACATGTAAGCCAATGATTATAAATCAAAATTTCCACTTATTTAACATCATATAAAAGCAGTATGAAGTAACAAGAGGAGTTCAATGACCTTCTAAATTTAGGACAAGAGTAGACAGTCTGTGAGCTAAGCTTGAGCAGCTCTAATGCAGCCTATATGCCTTGTCCTGTGCCAAGCAACAAGCTGCTTTTGTCCAGGAACTGCTGGAAAATTCAGACTTCCAGTTAGGAAGGAGGCAAACCACTAATGATCACCAGGTCATCTGCATCATCCCAGCCCTTCCCACCCTGGGGATCCTGGGAAGCCTATACTGCAGGACTGCAGGGAGACAGCATGATTTTGTCCCCCAAGAACCACTGATGGTGCTTCCCTACCCCACTGGTTCTCAGTGCCTTAAGAAAGACTGCAGGGAGATGGCAAGAGCCTGTCAAGCCAGTGTATGTTTATAGATCCAGGATCCTCTGACAGTTGGAGAGATTAACAGAGGCTTTGCATCAGCTCTACAAAATGTTTAATAGCATTTCCAGTAGTGGTACTCACAATTAATTGAAATGAATGTGTGCAAATACTGACTACAGCCTGAAAAATTGGTAATTAATTGGCTGAAATGTTTGCTTTTTTTGCAAATCCAAAGAATTAGATTCAGATATCTTTTTCCCCCCCTATTATAGTCTGCTTGTATTTTCCTCTGTGTTTTGGAAATCCCAGTTGAGCATCTTTGTTACTACTTCCCATGGGCAGGGATTTCACTGAGGAAAAGATGACATATGGTCATCACTGTATTTCCAATAAGAAGTTGGTTGTGTAAAAGAAAGCAGCTGGCTGGCTCTAGGTATGAAGTTTCATTGCAAGACTTCTGAATAAAAGTATCTAAGTTCTCTATGACCTTTTTTATACCAGAATCCCACTTGCTGGCAGAACATGCATCATAAGGACTTTTTTGTTAAAAGGTGGGAAAACATTTTCCAGACAGTTAACATTTTCCAGACCTCTGCTGTTTTGGGTGAAGAGTGACAAATAGCTCTGCACATCAAAAGGNTTTTCTTGTCTCTTTCTCTTTGTTCAAAATAGAGGCAAAAAAAGCATCACTGCCCAAAACATCGGAGAAGAGAGGAAGAAAGGCTATCAAACAAAGCCTTATAAGGAGAGAGTTGCAGAGAGTGTCTATAACTGTGGTAGAGAAAATACCATTCCTTATGAAAGATTATGTCACTGTATCTATGCATTCCTCACTATATCAGCCACAATCCCTGCCTGTCCTCAAGCACTGAATGATGTAAAATTGTCAAAAGTTCAGACCTTGAACTTCACACAGAAAGCAAGTCCTATGTCCACATGCAGGGTCTGTCAGTGTTGTTTTTCACTATGAACATTGTTTTCAGTATTTACCTAATTAGTCTATTGAGGGATATTATTTCTATGCACAGAATTTTCTTATTTTGTAAAAAAATAGTGAGAATTCCCCGCATGTGAGTAATGGTAATTTTTTTCTTCTAGACCACCCAAAAGACACCTTCCTTTTAAATATTAATCTGCAGTGATGCTGTTCTTCAGATCTTTATACAAGGGACTGCTAAATTTGAAATCAAGTTATTTAATGTAAGATTGGATAGCAGAAACCTTCTTTGATTTACTCTTTTTGTTTTCTTTTATTTTGAAAACCTATTTTAAACATGTTAATTTAGCACAATTTCTTCTTAGTACTTGGAGAAGCTCAGCTGAGCCATCAGTTTAGTTGTGGAGAGACCATTTTTCTTCTGACAAGCTTGTGAGCATCCTAACCTATAATTCACCCAAATTTGTGAGACATTAATTCTCTCTGGCAGCTCAATCCATTAAAGACAGTAAAGACTTAGGATCAATTAATACATTCTTTTGACAGACGCAGTAATGAAATTGCTACTTCCATTCTATTTGCCCTTTGACGTACAAGCCCAGATCAATCCCAAGCAGTTATGAGGGACCATTTTTATGTCTGGTCTCCAGCAGTGACTCTCTAGTCTCTGTGCATTTCTTGAATTATGTCCCTGGGATTATTTATATAATATATATCATAGTAGCATATTAATGCTTCCAGAATTGTTCCTGATCTCTATACATAAAAACTTGCAATTTCACTCTTCTTGGCTATGAAAATGGTACTAGCCTCAAGGCAGGGAGAGGTGCAAAGTAGAACTGTCTTTCTGCTCTTGGAGCAATCGGAGGTCTTCTGTGTAGTTCATGAGGTGCAAGACTGTTACAGGGACAGTCTACTTGTGCCTGAGTAACCCAGGAATTCCCCTCATACCCAGGGGCTTATCAACTGAATTTCTCAGAATGAAGAAATAGAGGACTCCAGCAGGCAGGACATACTACAGTGCAATCATTTGGCATTGCAGCTGGCTACTGGACCTCCCTGACCTCCTTCTCTTCTCCTCTGATTCCACAGACATCATTCATAGCTAGATCCAACAGCAGGACAGGCCAGAAGAAGTGCTCATATTAGATGTATTCTTTATAGTCAGGCAACACATGAGAATGTTTTTAGTACTTTATTTTTTGTTTCTTTCGTGATATCTTATTTCCTTAGGTTTTTTTGGGACTGAATGAAAATGGCCTTTGAACTCAAATCATAGAGGACCAGGGGTGTTGTAGACCTTGCTAATGATTTATAAACACATACAGTTGGCTTTGCTAAGATTCACAGCATTTTTATTTGTGTTCATCTCCATCCCAAATCCCTGAACTTCTGCACTTCATATGCTAGAATTTGATTTAAGAAGAGTGCAAGTTTTTTTCCATTATCTTGTTTTATTAAAGATAGAAAGCATCATATACCTTTTTTTTGCTTGTTTTTTTGTGAAGTCCACTGGAAGTTTAAGGCTAAATGGAGTGCTGGGAGAAAGGGTTCAAGTGAACAAATATTCTTTTCAACTGATGCCATTGCCAGAAATTTAGAAGTCCCTTAGTTTTTCTTTAAATTTAAGTAGGTATCCAAATCAGTTCATCCTGATACTGGTGTGGTGACACACTTTTCTGTATAGGAACAGCCATCAGGGTAACCAGATGTGTGACAGCTTTTTAACTTGTGCAGTTACACTGGTAGACACTCTGAGAGGGAAGTTGTCACAAAGAAGTTATTTGTGGTCTACCTCAAAGCAAGGTTTTAAAAGTTCAAAGCAGGAAGAGGTAAATGCATTGACAGTGAGTACACGTGTGGATGACACAATTCAGGGCGGTACAGGCATAAGCAGCACTGGGTGATGGAACCAGAATCAAATACAAAAAAGTCAAAAAAACCCTTGATAAATAAATAAGAAGAATGATATCATAGATAACAGTTAGAAATGCATCAATTAATTGTTGCAGCAACATCTAAGCTCAAAATCTTATCAATTAGAGACACGTCATCAGGATCTGCTACAGAGAGCGAAGTAAATATTTGGATGCATCATTTCTGGCAGAGATAATAAAAACCATAATGTTGTTGTGCAAGACACTGGCACAGTTCATCAGAAAGGCTGTACACAGCAATGGTTTCCTACATGAAGTGTGAAAAGGGACAGGTTCAGAAAAGAGCTGTGAGCATGACCCAACATCTAGATCCTATTTCACAAGATCCTGCTTTGCTAGAGGACCATGTCAGATATAGAGAAGCTGAGAAGGGACATGCAGCACAGAAGTAAACTCTGAGAAGAAAGAAAAGTTATTTAAGGTAGCAGAGAACTTTGGCACAGTTTCCATAAAAAGAAGTCAGAACAGAAATTAGAATTAACTGGCTTCTGGTAAGAGAAATGAGGTCTGGTATGATCTTCCATTAAGAATAGGCACTAGGGGAAAAAACAAAAAAAAAGCAGAACTGTTCTGAAAATAGTTTTTTACTAGTTTTAAGAAAAATATATGATGATATTTTCTAGGACAGCAGAGTATTAGACCTAACAAACTACATCTGTTCAAACCCATTTTCTGTACCCATAGAAGTTCCTTACACTTATACAAGTTATTTTAGTTCTTGAATACAATCAGTGGACTCATTTACATCTGCACGCATAATAAGTGCAAAGTGTAATTGTACTTGAAATTAAGATACAGATGTTTTACACACAGTAATCACCATTTTGCAGAGCTAACCCTCAGGAATTGTTACAGATGGTCTAAAGATTTGTTTTCAGGAGCAGAAGTTTCCCAGTTCTTTCCCTTTTTTGAGAGCAGACAATATTTACTGAACAGAACAAATGAAAAAATCTCACATCTATGGGTACATACACTCTACATTTTCTTTTAGATTTCACGCCCATTCAGACTTTTACTATAGATTTATGGGATTCATTCTACATGGAAACCAAGCGAGTTTTAAATGTTAAAGTAAGCTTTTAAAATTCTAATTTATTCTTCCTGTTTTGTGTTTTTCTCAAAGCGTAACTGAAATGACATTCTGAACAAGACTCCTTAATGCTGCTCTTGCCTATTGAAAAGACATTCCTCATGTTTTGTACATTGGCTCAGAAAGCCTAATACTAGATGCATTTTCCACATTTCACTGTGGGGATGTACATTATAAAATGGTTTAAGCTTCATCTTCTGAATAATTCTGTTCAGAAATAGCATTAATGAACTGTCTGCCATCTTTATCACTCATTGTTAATCCGTGTCCCACTCAGTTCTCTACCTGTCTGGCATTTCAGTTCCACAGACATATTTTGCTCTTTGTAATACTGCTTGCACAACTTTATACATGTTGTGTACTTCAGATAACGAGATACTTACACTTTCCCCTTGAAAGTGCATTTTAATAGATTACAGAAAATCTTTCAAAGTTACTGGGGTCCTGACAGCATCTTTTAATGAATCAAGGGCCATGTTTCACTGTCGACTGGGCTTTTGGACACATCTGGATTTTTACATTTTACACTCAGCAGAAACATCTGAGTGTGTTAGCAGTTAGTCAGTTAACTCATTGTTAAGAAATCCCAAATATGTCCTGGATTTATACAATGGCCCGGGAGGGGTGGACCTTAGAGACAGCAGAAAAAATCCTTCCTTTCTTTATGTTTATTAACTGGCTGCTTTATTGCAGTTCAATACATGAATTTCAACATGGAGTAAAAATTTAAAATATCTTGGTCATATTCATCTTGAAAATGCAATTTCCTTTCCTTTAATGCATCTTTATTTACTGCCAATATAAACCTTGAAAAGAGAGTCTTTCTACAACTGAAAATTATCTCTCTAATGTAAATACGAGTGAAAATCACGTTTGGTATGTATTGATGAACAGAATGCAAATATGACTTCTAGCCTGTGTGTATATTTGGAAAACTTGGGTATCAAGAAACACGGTTAACATCTCTTAGGAGGTTGTATGATGAGCATAAATGGAAAACAGGGGTTTATATCCCTGAACCTTAAAAACTTCAGCTAGTGTCTAGAGGGTGAGTGAGGCAGAAGATGAGCCACGGTTTTGGCATTGGATTTTTGTTGTATATCACTGTCTGAAGAGAAAGCATTGCCACCTTTCTCACTGAACACTGGTATTCCATACAGATAAGCCTTGCTACATTGCACCCACAGTGGCTTTGTAAGCTAAGGGAAACTGTTCAGTGAATTTCACAGAATCACAGAATATTCTGAGTTGGAAGGGACCCACAAGGATCATTGAGGCCAGCTTTTAAGTGAATGGCCCTTATGGGCCTCAAACCCACAACCCTGGTATTATTACCACTGTGCTCTAACCAACTGAACTAGTCTCAGTGGCACATTTGGAACAGAACACATCGCAAAGATGGGATCTTGAGAATGAATTTGAGCTGGTATGGGATTGAATTCTGGGTTGTAGGAGAAAGGAGATAAACTAGGGGAAAAGTACTTGAGAATAAAATAGCCTCTGAAGAAGCAGGCACTTCGTGGGAATATGTGAGCAGCAGCCTGGCCCTGGTGGGATCCAGCTGGGAGCTCTCACCCGACTTGGAAATGAGTGAGCTGATTGACCAGCCGGTCTGGTAGTTCTGTGAAGTGTGTGGTGGCCTCTACTGGTGTATCGAAACGTTACAAGGATATTTGTGCCGTCTCAGAATTCTGGGGAACTCTGGATAATCACAAGAGATGTTTAATATTCACCCACCAGCCAGTTTGGGATCCTGTCCTGGTTGTTATTTCTGCTGAAATGTAAATGAAGTGATCTATTAGATTATGTCTTTTAGTCCAAGGGGTTTCCTCTCCTCAGTTTGACATGAAGTTTGCTAAATGGATACATTCTCTCTCCTGCTGGTGAGAAAGACAGTCTCTCCTTCAATTATTGTTGATCACACCTGACATGGCCATGCTTAGCAGAAGATGTCATAATTTGTCCTGCTATATTTTTATGTCTTTTGATGGACCATGAAGATAATGCAATGAAAACTTATTTCAGACTATTCTATGAATCATTCTTTCATTGCAAAGACTTTGTGACCAGTTAGTATGAATTAATTTTGTACTTCTTACCTGTGCACCCCTTATAAGATCAGTTAATATTCAGGTAGTTCTTACGTGGTCTATCATAGTTTATTATCAATGAAGCGATAGTTAATGGGCATTTAAGAGGAGGTTACTGCTTGTGCTCAAAGCCTGCAAATATTATTTGCTCCTTCATTGTTAATCAATTTGCTTTATCTTCACAGAGATACCACTGTAATGCAACAGAAGTTCGGTCATAACTGTAATTAAATAGCCACATTTAATTTCAATTAAATAATGAAAGCTTAAATAAGCTGTTGATTTTTTTTCTTCTCTGATAGAGCTAACTTGCCATGAAGAAGCAGCTTTTCATTTTACTTCAGAAGAGCCAAAGCTTCTATAGAAATAGTATTACCAAAAGGCTTGAAAAATGAATGAAGGCTGGGACATGAGACACGGAAACAGAACTGGAGCTTGTTAACTCCAGGATGTACTCTTGCAGAACTGGTTGGAATAAGGGAGTTTTCCAAGACATTTCCTTCAGTCTTTCAAGTGCTCAGATTTCAGAATTCACACTCTGTTAGTACTAATCACTGGGGCACCAGGAAATATACAGAGATCTAGGTTTCAGTTTTCTCCTATGTAAAACAAAAGAAGGAACTGATAATAAACAGTTCTTCGTAAAATATTTTGATATTCATGTATAACGTTCCAACATAATTCCAATCATTTTCAAGTGAAAATGGATCCATATTTTACCATCTACATTTGGACTTAAAAATGTCTTTTCTTATTGTTCTTCTCCTGTCTCTGTGTTGTCAATGCTTTCATTTTTTATTACATTTTTGTTTATTGACTTGCCTGCATGCTGTATTCATGTTGCTTTCAAGATCCCTTCTCTACGGAAATACTGGAGCCTCAATTCAAACATTAACTTTTCAGAGTTTTGAGAGGAAGGAGAAGCACAAAGGAAGATTTTACTTGTCTGTCACTGGAAGCTTAACAGGAACATTGAACCTCAGCCATTTCTCCATTGGAGCTGTCTGGGTATATGGGATCTCTGATTTAACAGCTACAGGCCATTGTTTGAATCCCATTAATGGATTTGATCATAGAATCATAAAGGTTGGAAAGACCTCCAAGATCGAGTCCAGCCTTTGACCAAGCACCCATCCTGTCAACAAACCATAGCACTAAGTGTCACATCCAGTTGTTTCTTGAGCACCTCCTGGTTTGGTGACTCCACCACCTCCCTATTTCCCATGTTGCACAATGCTTTCCATGAAGAAATTCCTCCTGATGTCTAATCCAAACCTCCCTGATGCAGCTTGAGGCTATGTCCTGTCACTTGTTGCCTGGGAGAAGAGGCCAATCCCCACCTGGCTACAGCCTTCTTCCAGGCAGTTGTAGGGAGCAACAAGATCTCCCTTGACCCCCTTTTTCTCCAGGCTGAACAACCACAGCTCCCTCAGACAAAAAAGATAAAATCAGTGTTCACTGATTTTAAGGGCTGGTTAACCTTTGCTTCCTGCCAAGACAGGAGAAGGATGTGCAGTGGAAATGTCTGGTTACCATACAGGAGCTGGAAGGCTGGATATGCTTATGTAAGCTTTCATAAGCAGATATGTTCCTCGAGTTATTTCTTAACTGGCAAGGTCAAAATACCTTTTGAAAAATTAAACACACTCCCTGCTATGAGACTGATAATCACCTCCAATCGCACCAACATCAGTGAATATGTCCCCATTTCTTTGGTGTGGTTGTCAATCTCTGCTCAGATTCCAGAGCCAAATGTAAGCTTGTGTTGGCAGCCTGCTCTTCTGTAACTTTCTCCACAGAATAAAGGTCTTGTTGCTGTTTAATAAAGACATTGTTATTAAAGATGCAGTCTCAAAAATTCTACCTAACAATTAATAAGGCTGTTTGCAAGCAAAGCATAGATAGTAATGAGCCACATGACTGGAGCTCTGTAACAGGGGTACTGCATCCTTGCCTCCAATCTTCCTACTCGCCTTGTTTTCTTTCTGCCACCTGCAAGGCTTATGTAGCCGTGCTGTGAGCCAGAGCATCTAACTAAAGGCAACATAATAGAGCAGTGAGTGGATTTTTGCCATTCTAGTGGGCTGAATTGACTCCACAGAGGATGGACCAGACATTGGGATCAGTGAAAGGGAAGCAGACTCACCAACTCTGACGGAAGAGCTAGAAGACAACAGTTTGGTTCAACCAGCTGGAGGAATTTCACCCAAGCTGTTTCTATTTTTTTGGCTGTGGTTTTGGCAAATTTCATGACAGGCTTGGGAAAGTCCAGGGATCTTATAAAGGATAAATTATTTTGCTATTTGTTTTTAAATGTTTTTCCCAATCTACATACTGTGTCATTCCTAAGCACGATGGAGGTTTCTGTTGGAACCTACCTTATGTTCTAGCAATCAAACAGCACTATTTTTTCATGCAAGAAAAGCCCAGTAACCCTACAGAGCTAAATTTCTCCCCCCTACTTTTGCATTCCTACATTGCTCCTTCTCAAGAGGATGTGATACAAAACAATGTTTAGCTCGATTTCCTCTGAACAAAATGAAACCCTACCTGTCACAGAAGAATAACTCAGTGCAAAACTGAATAGAAAGAGTATGGTCTGATGAGCAGAAGTCTCTCTATCACAACATGCTCCCCACAGGACAACATATTAACAATACTGCATTGTGAATTGTCTTGAGAAAAGGCTTCTGGCCAAAACATTGACATTCACAAGCAGCTGCTGCACTCAGAGAATGTAGGCTTTAATTATCTTGGGTAAAACAATCAATTTGGATTGCAAGGCAAGTTAGACTCCTGAATATCACTGATCACCTGGAAAATCACAATGAATGTACGCTTTTCTTCTCAATCTACCTTTCAACCTGCAGCTCATTCCCTGGGCTGTAACAAATGCATTAGGTTTTGCTTAGCAAAGCAGCACCACTGAAGAAAATTCATGAAATGAAACTTGAAAGAAAGTGGATTATTTAAATGAAAAGAGGTATGATATTGCTAGTCACCTGCTCCTCACTCGTTTCCTGGGGATTTAATATACTTGCACGTGATTCCAAATCAAATAAAACAGCCTACCTACTGATGGCTTCATACAGGCAATAACTGAACAACCACAGATATTTCCTCTTGTTTCTCACAATGCTTTTATTTTTCTTAAGATCATGCCAACATGATGCCTCAGATAGCTGAGATCAATCTGTACACACACACATAGGTACATACATTGCCATTTTCTCTATTATTTTCTGACAAAGGCCATAAACACCTGTCTTGGGACTACTAGTATTGCAGGCCAAGCCCATTCCTTGCACGCAGTAAATGCAGGCCGATGCTGGCAGAGTAACACCGGGTGGCAGCAGCGGGTTTTCAGGCAGTGAGTTGAGCTGTAGAGAGGCTGTTGTCACAAGCAATGAAGACACAGAAATTAATTTTGTTTTGATTTCTGAACTGAGTACTTGGCATGTTATCTGACTCCAAATTTCTTCAGTTTGTCATTTGTTCGTGCCTCAAAGTCTTATATTCCTTCTTTTAGCTTAACCTAACATTGCAATTGCTGCATGAATGACAGACTCATTGGGGTCTGTGATACTGGAGGATGTGTGGTGCATGTATCATCTACTGAGAATTTGGGATTGTAGCCAGCTGGAGGAAAATCGGACAGCTATTAGTCTCTAGGGTATACGTCATGTTTGTCCTGGTCTTTGTCCTGCTTAACATGTCAAGAGTTGTGACAAGCACAATAGAAGAAACCCTTTCAGAAACATATTTTGCAATTACTGCAAACTTTGCTGGGCAGATGACAGACCTGGGGAGCAAACTGCCTGTTAACCATTATCTGAGGATTTTCATCACTTGACAAGTCCCCTCTGAGTGGGCATCACCTGGAACTCACGAGCAGATCCCTGGGCAAAGGCAATTTATTGGGCTGTTTTCCTCTTTCTGGGGAAGTTCAAGATTAGATCAGACTCCAAAGCCAACATCCTATTGCTTTTTCTGACATACATGTTGCCTGTTGTACTGATGATTCCCAGATGCATTTGCTTTTTAGCAATTTAGAGACTGAAATATACTTCTTGCAGGGAGACAAGTGGGGGATGTAGAGTTTTGAAAGCCCACACCTCAGAATACATCTTGACAGCCACCTTAGCCATTAGTGAGATGCTCTCACTGCAAACTCCAGGCACAAACAGGATTACCTTTATTTCTTAATATCAGTGGTACAGTAGCAGGACTCAAGGTACTATTTTGGGTTGTTTTTTTCCCCCCTCAAGAGTAGGCAAAGATTTTCCAAGTGTCTCATGCTCAGATTTCTCTATTTCAGTGATTTAGATTTCTCTATTTCAGTGGTTTAGCTGAGGCAGCTCAAAGGAGTAGCATGTTATGTCTTGCTGGCTTTCACTGCTGATTAATGCCCAAAAACTGTGAGTCCCAGCTGAAAGCAATTGTGACAACAACCTCTGCAAAACCCAAAAGTTTTCATTTAAGCAGACTCCTGTTCATGCTATAAATTCCTCTTTAAAATACAGGGCTTTTAATGCAGTCATACCATAGTTCAAAAGCCAATTAATCCTTTTTTTGAAAGATTGGTAATGTGTCTGACTGCAGTGAAAATCTATGTGTTCAACAGCTAATGCCTTGAAAGTAATCCGCTGCCTTCCAAAAATTCTTTTCTCTTTTCTCTCAAGAGTCATCAGAACATAATCTGGGGCAGGTCAGTTCATGGCAGTACTGATAATCCTGCATCTCAAATGTCTTGATGGTACACACAATTAGATGTAATATGCATAAGCATAACTTTGGCAAACATAGTGATACAGTGCCAGTGGTCAGAAGTATGAACAACTAATTTTCTGCAATGTCTGTTGGGGCTTAATGATTTAATGTGAAGATGAACCCTGTTGTTTGGTTTTTCGAGTATTGAGAAGCAAGCATGTTTAGAAGACCAAACTGGACATGAATAAATTGAATTTAGTTATTTTTTTACCAGCAGCAACATCAAAAGTACATGCACTGTAAAAGCTGGATGCAGCCTTGGGTGGGAAAACTATTCCTGTATATCATGACAGAGCAAGATCTGAGGATGAGTTTCCATTCCTAAAAGAATAGAAACATATATTCTGTAAAATATAACAGTATACATAGCATATATGTAACAGATATGTCAGTTATATGGCCAACTAGAAATGAGAGACAAGGCTTTTTAAAAAAATTGCAAACGATACATTGGATAGTGATAAAGCAGGGCAAAAGAGGTTCAGAAATATCTTCTCTCTTTCATGTTGCTTTCTGCATCCTGTTTGCCACCCTCAGTAGCAGGTATATCCTGCTCCTCTGTGCCACCTCCCTCCCACACCCTTCCACCTGCTTCAGGTACCACACAAATCCTCCCATCTGAGTGCCCTGGGATGTTCACAGAAACATCCTTCAGTGCTCTAGACTGGTACCTCTTTGGCTGACAGTACCACCACCCTCAGCCATCTCTCCTAAAATGACCTTTCTTAATATTTCTCTGTATTTCTTTACCTAGGTTTTGCCTATTCTACTTTGTCCCTACTGTGCTTCCCTGACCATCCCTACACATGGTGATGTCTCCTCTGTGGTGCAAGTTACTCGGGAGCTGCAGATCCCTGAACTGCTGGTCCCAGGAACAATGCTGTCATGAAAGGTGGGAGAGGGATCAAAGCCTCGCTGATGACTGAAAAGAGAAGGAGATACAAAAGCACATCTTGAGGATAAGGAGAGAGGGTCTGTAGCAAGCCAAGTTTCAATCAATAGAAACTGCTGCAGAATTGGCTCTAAGTGTCCATCTTCCCACAGCACCCTAAAGCACTTCACACAGTCATAACTGCTGACTGTTCTCAGCACTGGGGAAGCCACATTGATCATCCATAATGTATATTTACATGAAAGTTATTTACACAGAAGCAGAATGCAGCAGTTCATTAAATAATTTTTTATGACATGTCACTTATGGAGCAGAAGAAAATTTGGCTGCTACATAGCAGTTTCTACTAAAGTGGCTAGGACATAATGCATTGACATTCAGCAGAAGCAATCAGCTTGAGAAATTTTGTATTGAATGCATTTTGAAGAGTAATTAAGCTTCCTAGAGTAAGCAATGCTTGTTAAATTGTGTGTTAGTACTCGTTACTTAAAGTAGATAACACTACATTGTTTTAAACAGCCTGTTTTATCTTCCCTAAAGAATGAGATTATCTCCTCTGTCTTGTTCTTCCTGGTCTTTCATGAAATACACTCCTGTGTGTGTGTCCCTCAATCTGTTTTTCACGTGGCCTCCCATAGTAATGCTCAGATCTGTAGCTGTCAGAGCACAGCAGGCCAACGGAGATAATGATATTCTTCCCTTTCTTAGGGCCTGCTCTGCCTCTGTTGCTCACACAGGTTAGTTTCTCTTATTATTGGGAATTATGGAACTGGTCACCTGGCAGGGACTGCTCAAAGGGTAGGAACAGTGGAGGCACTGAGACATGGGTAGGATGCTGCCCTAAAAGCGAGAGGGCAAAGACCTTGTTGTGGTTTAACACTGGCCCAACACCAGGCACCCATGAGAGTCGTTCGCTCACCCTCCCCTGCCATAGCTGGGGAGAGGAGAGGAAAAAATTAAAGAAGGCTTCATGAGTGGGATAAGGACTGGGAGAAAACACTTCAAGGGCAAAACGTGTTCAGCCTAAAGTTGCAAAGTGAATTTATTACTAACAGAATCAGAGGAGGATAATGAGAAGTAAAATAANATTCTCACCTCCTCCTCTTCTTTGACTAGAAGAAAAAAACTGTGTGATGTTGTTTTGATTTTCTTCTTTCATATGTTATCCCAGAGGCATTACCAACCTCTCTCATTGGCCCAGTTTTGACCAGCACATGTCCATCTTCAGAGCCATTGCACATTGGCTCTGCTGGACAAGGTGGAAGCTTCCAGCAGCTTCTTCCAGAAGCCACCTCTGTGACCCTGCTACTACCAAAAACCAGGCCATGCAAAACCAATACAGACCTGCATAGTTAACATGAATTACCTGGTTAGACAGAGCAGAGAGAACAAAGCCAAAGCACCTTGATGAGCAGGGATTTGCTGTAGTCTCTGTATCTCATGACTTGTTTATCTAACTGCAATGCTTATATTTATTTTTATGGTCCAGGACCAGAAAGTGTATAAACACTAAAAAAAAAAAAGAAGTTTACTGCTTCTCCTGTAAAACATTTACTGCTTTACTATAAGGCTATGTTAATGTGATTAGAATTTTCTCCATAACTAGAGTTTACATTATGGGGCACCTTAAAGCATAAATGACACTGTTCTTGATACCATGCAAATATGTATCACTTGAATGTGCATTATTTGTAAGCCCCAAAGGTGCAATTGAGCCAAGTGAGCTAATTCTTCTGAGCAGGATTAGTATATCCCATGAGAAGCTGTGTCACATTACAACTGATCTCTTTTTTTATAAAAATGCAGTCGCTGTGGTTTCTAGGTACCATATATGATCCATTTCCTTACATTTCAGCTCTGGATGGCAGTCACTAGGGAGAATTTTTAATCTCATGACTTTTATTAAAACACAAGAGCAGAAGCATAAACTGCATTATTGCTGAAGGAAGTCAGTCTGAGAAGCTGTATTCCCACATGCATATGACTAAGTGAATTACAAGTTAATCCATGTGCAAAAGAGTTTTAGTGATCTCAGTCTTCCTTCTGCAATTTCAGCTCTCTTTGGAAAAATGAACCAAACATCGTTAAAAACACATATTTTTCCACTGTCAAATATTTCTCATTCCTAGACGCTGTCCCTTGGTACCTCAGTAACTTTGTCATTCTTTGAGTGGATTACTGGTCACTTAGGCAACAGGAACAAATTCCAGTGACTGAACAGACTTGCTGTGAAAACCTGCCAGCTAGTCAGTGAACAAGTGACTTCTTCATGACTGGTAGAAGGAATGTCACATGATCTCCTTTATTTACATCCTGACAGAAGCTGCTAAACCAGGGAAGATCTGAAAAATAATCCAAGATTATCAACAGTTTAAGGCAGACAATGTGTGCAGCAGTTCTCAATTTGAGTGTTTATCATCATGCTAAGCTTTTCTGAAGTGTAAGAGTGACTGAGGGTCAAACTGACATTCTTTTTTAGAAATTTTCATGCTTTCCCACAAATCATGTGTAATGTTTGATTGTTCTAGAAAATGCTTGAGCTAATAACACAGCATATCCCATCTTTTTGAACTCTTGTAAAGTCACTGATATGTTGGTCATGTTGGCATGTTCACATATGGCACAGAGATTTCCCTGCAGGATTCCCATTTTGAAAAGAAAAGCTAAATTCTTTAAGACAGCAGGTTGGCAAGTTCTTTGAGGAGAAAAGGTGTTAAGTTTTTCCTGGTTTAGGTTATCAGCAGGATTTCCTATTTGGTGGTATAATCTGTCCACCAATTTTCCTCTGCATAGCCTGAAAGGTCAGATACTAAAGTCATGACTACTATACCATAAATTGTTTCTGGTCAGAAATGTCCTACAAGAGAAACTGATGCTCACTGACCTGATTTTGCTAATGGGGTACTCTGGACTCTCATGAAATAACTTTGGTGAATGCATTGAGAGTAATTCCCAGTGCATTCTTGCATCTTTTCAATGCGTTTACTAGCAGATATTAATTCAATAAAATTTAGAATATAATTCTAACTGTCATAGTCAAGATGTTTTATCAGAATTCATGCTTCCTGAAATCTAAAATGTAGCGATGGTCTATGCAAAACTGAGTCTTGCTAGCTTTTTTCACATCGCCTCTTACATACCTGTCGCTGCTGCTTCTGGAGAAAGCATTTGAGTCTGCAAGGAACACAATATTACTTGCACTTGTCTTTCCTTCTATGAAGGCAAGGTTAATAACCTGAGTGACTGTTCAGGTTTATCTGTAATCTGGCCTCTTCTTTTTCTATGGCCTTTAAAGGTTCCTTGGACAGGGTGTCAACACTGACTGCAAATGTCCTCAGTTTGAAAACTTAGAATGAGGAATGCATAGCCACTGGATGTTTTTCTTTCTTTCTTTCTTAAAAAAAAAAAAAAAAAAA
>VXBB01000827.1:1011682-1123303 GCA_013399915.1 Illadopsis cleaveri | reverse complement strand
AAAAAAAAAAAAAAAAAAAAAAGTACAGCTGTGGCCAAAATTTTACTTTGTTTCTTTGTTTTACTCCCTGTACCTTACTGTGAAGGCAAGGAATGAGATTTTCCTTTCTTTTTAGCATCAATGTGATTTGCAGCCAGTTGGTTTCCAGCTCTTGCAAGGCTCACATTTGAGATGATGAAAATGTGTGGAGATGTAGGTGAAATTTGAGTCAAATATTCAGAGAGTTGATGGTCTCCAGCCATTTCCACAGAGGAGCCTGAGACACTGGATGAAGCCTAGTGCAAAGATTACAGTCCTGACTGTCTGCGTTGCTTAATAAGTAAATTGCTTCTTTCCAATCTAATATTTAATGGCATGACATTTTCTTTGGTATACTGAAATATGTAACAGAATATATGGATTTGTGTCACCCAGTTGGAGTTCTGATCACAAAGAGAAGATTACATTAAATGAGAGGTGATCAAGAAAGATCAGAAAGACAGAGACATCTCCTGAAGCTCAAGGCCATCTCAGCTCAGGAAGTTCTGTAGCTATGAATGTGGAGAGTTATACACCAAGAAAAGAAAACATCTCATAGTCTACAACCTCTTGGGAATTTCCTGAGTTGTGTTTTGTCTTTGAGAACTTCCCCTCATACTGAAATGAGGCTTCTCCTCAGCCTTTACTAGAAGTCAGCATTGAAAAGCATCTTGGAAAAGCACAGTGATTTGGGCCAAGATTCTCAAAACAGCTAAATGCCTAACTTGTCTATAATTCTTTGGGAGATACATTCCCAAATACTTAGTCCTTATATAGTCACATTTTTGAGAAGGATAGAGAAGACCTGCAGAGCACTAATCCATGCAAATGGAAACTTTTCATATTTTTGTAGGAGTCAGGAAAAAATGTACAGGGAATCCTCAAGGCATATTGAGCAAGAGTTCAGAAAATGTGCAGTAAGAAAATTCCAAGAAGTATTATTGCATGAGCAAAGGCCAGTGATGTTTGTGCCATAAGTTATATAGATCAAAGAAAAACCTTGTTTAGCATTTTCTGTACATGTATCTCAGTGGCTTTTGCCTCAAAACTTTCCCAAATATTTAAAAACTTAAATTGCTCCTGGGCTCCCTTACAGTCCCCAGGGCCTGACAGGAATCTTTCCAAAAGTGTGATTCAGTAAGAAATACAAGAAACAAACCAGAGAAAACGTGATGTGAAATTTTTACATTCAGAGGATAATAATTATGTTGAGTAATATGCACTGTCTGTTAGACACTTCAATAGACACTTTATAAGGAGAAAAGCTTTAGCTGCAAGAAGCTCACAATCTCACGACTGCATATTCAATCTTAATGTTTTATTTATTTCCTTTGTTTTGAATCTTGCTGTGAGTTTAAACATTTTCTCAGCATACTTGGAGGTTTGGGGTTGAGGTTTGAAACACATAAATATGCATTTGAACGATAATAGTGCTTTTAGTCTAAATGCTTTTATCTCAGAAATTCAATAATAATTACTCTATAAATAAATATATCACAGTGCTAGATACATACAAGCAATTTAATCTGAACAGTTAATTTGTGGTCTTAGCTAATTAAACTTCCCTGGCCAAACTATGACTTGAGTACATTCAAATCTGCAAAAAAGGAATAAAAGGACAGAATACCAATAATTTTGGGACCTGTTTTTCAAGGCACTGACTCTGAGCAGCTGACCACACTGGAAATTTGGGAACCAGAGCAGACTTTGAAGGAATTCCATAATGCCAAAGGGGAAAAACATTGGTTATGCTGATACTTCATAGTGTTGAATACAAAACTGACCTCTGGGGTATTGTTAAGTTGAAGACAAACACATCCACATCTCTGCTGCAGCTCTAATACAGCAGGGAACATACGTTTTGGTTCAGGACTGTCTGCCTTTTAGTCTTTACTGCTTAGACTAGGGATGACAGCACGTGTTAAAGCATTACAATAATTTGGATCACGCTGTCTCCTTCTGCTAATATGAGCCTTACATCTTGTTTTACCTGCTTTCAAGTCTCTATGTGAGAGCTGGGTCAGTGCACAGAGCCCATGATGAGAGCAGTGTGCTGCCACAGCGAGGGAGGAGAATCACAGCCCACCTGGCCGGTGGTGGCTACAGCTGCGGCCTGCAGAGTACAAAGTAAGGCCCTGAGAATGACAGCCTGGTAGCCATTTGCGACACTCCACACTAAAGGTGGTCCCTTAGCTCTAATCATCCTTTTAGTTCCCTAACAAGTTCTTTGCAATAGATTGAGGGGGTTCTGTTATTGATTCCAAACACGTTCCCCTGTGGGGAGTTTCCTTCACTGTGTGTTCTGGTCAAATTGACAGACTTAAAAGTTGTGCCTGCAGTGCAGGCACAGCATTAGAAGAAATGTAGAAGTCCTGGCAGGTGTTGTTTCACTACCCATTTCACCTTGTGTTGGTGGAGGTTCCTCCTTTGTCAGCCTCAGTGACATGTTTTGAACTCTCAAGTGCATCATCAGAAAATCCCTTACTTATACTTGATAGTGAGGGACAAAATCATAGAATCATAGGATCACTTAAAAAAGACCTTTAAAGATCATCTAGTCCAACTCCCCTTCAATAATCAGGGACATCTTCAACTAAATCAGGTTACTCAGAGGCCTATCCAACCTGATCCTGAATGTTTCCAGGGAGGTGGCATCTATCACCTCTCTGGGCCATGTTGCAGAATTTGACCACCCTCATAGTGAAGAATTTCTTGCTAACATCTAATCTAAACCTACCCTTTTGCAGTTTAAAGCCAGCCCCTCTTGTCCTGTCACTACAGCCATTGCAAATAGTGCACTCCAGCTCTCCTGCAAGCCCTCTTTAGGTACAGTAAGGCTGCTCTATCTCCTTGGAGCCTTGTCCAGGCTGAACAGCCTCAGAATGTCTTTATAGGATAGGTTTTCCAGCTCTGTAATCATCTTCATGGCCTCCTCTGGAATCACTCCAGAAGGTCCATGATCTTCTTGAGCTGGAGGACCCAGAGCTGGATGCAACACTCCAGTTATGGACAGCAGAATAGAGGAAGAGAATCACTTCCCTCAGCCTGCTGGCCACGCTTCTCTTGATGTAGCCCAGGACACAGTTGGCTTTCTGAGTTACAAACACACATGGCAGGTTTATGAGCTTCTCATCAACCAACCTCCCAAATCCTTCTCCTCAGGGCTGGTCTCCCTCTATTCACTGCCCAGACTGTATCTGTGTTTGGGATGACCACATCTCTTAGTTTAATCTGCTTTAGTGTGCCTAGTGTATCCACAGTTTTGTTTATGTATACAGACACAACAGGTGATTTAGAAGTGGATTGCCTCCATTTTTTCCCAAATTTTTTTTTATACAGGACTTAAATTCTTAAATTCTCCAGTTTATCCTGGAGAATAATAAGGATAAACATTATTTCCTGTATTGACAGGTAACATACTTTGAATAAGAGGAAGGAAAAAAAACTCCATATCTTTCACTCCTCCATGGAAGGGAAAAGTTCATGCTTTTAAGAACTTGTGAATCATAGGTTTATAAAATGGTTGGAATATTGAATTTACAGATGTATGACAACTGTTTTTTCCTTTCTATTCCCCATGCAGTGTATTTCCAAATAAACATTACATTGTTTTAACTTCATTATATTTCATCAAAAATTTACAATTAAAAGGATAAAAAACCCAAAATGTTAAAATACAGAACTATGAGATGAAAAAAATCTAAAGAACTGATGGGACTTATCTGACACATTTTTCATAAGAAAATCACTAGAACAAAATTGTGGAACTGAAAAGTTCAGGGTAGTGTAAATTATACCTGCTTACACAATGAACAGTGTTCTCTAATACTGCATGTCTTTGTCAGATCAGGCCTCCACTAATTTGGTGCAGAGTACAATCTCAGAAGGTAAATATGCAGTATATAGAGAAGTGGCCATGCTTATCTCTATTGCATAAAAATCTAGGTAGAATCTAAGTTTATAGCAAAGTGATAGAACACACCCTATTAGCAAGATGTTTAAAGCAGTATTGGTATATGTTTTTATATAATTTGTACTGGCAGTTGAAGATTACCAATTATTGGATGTTCCTCAATTCAAAGGCTTGCAAGAGAGTATTATTTGTGCCCCATTCTGAAGAAAATGTCCCAGTATTTCAGAAGAGTGTTTTAAAGAATCATATCTGTGTTGTACATGCATCAAACAATTCAATAGCAATATAGAACTTTTAACAATAATAATTTGGTTAACTGTTAATTGCTTTCAACTGCTTAGTTGCTGCGTATTTTGTCAGGAAGTATCTCAAAACCAAGTTCACTAACTGTAGGTTTTTGAAAGATTACAACATACTCTCATGTTGATTCAATTCCATTTCATGAAGATAGAGTGACTGCACTGGAAGCAAGGATTGTGCTTTATTATAAGGGGAATCAATATTTAAATTAGCTCATAAGCTCAGCATCAAAGAAAAAAATGTTGCATGTAATGATTTCAATATAACCCTGTGTATTCATGATAGCAACTCAAGGAAACACTTCAAGCAAAGTAACTGCAAGATATTGGGATATAGGGTATAATCTCTGGGTGCAAGTGCCTGGAAGAAAGGGAGTGTTATCAAGACCTACCACTAATTTATAAAATCACACAGAATGTGTGTGGGTGAACAAGCATCAGAGACTGAGAAATGCAAAGCTGCTTTAAGAAGAAAATGATACTTGTGGGGAGGCTATTATCCAAAGAGAATCCCACGGTTTTGTTAAATTCCTTTCTTTATGTGTAGATTCCCCAGTGTTATGTGTTTTGTAATTTAGGAACTAGTGAAGAAAGTACACATCACCAAATGAGAAAAATCTGCCAAGAACTTGAGTGTACATGCTGATTTAGACAGAAGTTGTAAATTGGTATTTTCTGTTTGATTTTGTTGATATTATTTTGATAATTTGGTAAAATTATTTTGTATCTTGTATTAACAGACACATTATTAGAGATATTGTGAATGCTAAAATTAAATATATTACAGCATATTTCCTAGAGAGTTGCCTAGGAAGAATTAACCTATTATTGATATTGAAATTAAAGAAGAATTAAGTAAAAATTTGGTTTCCAATTTTATTTCATGAGAATTTAGAACATGCTCAGAACATGTTTTATTTTTATGACTCTAGAATACCTCATCAGTGAATTCACATTTCTCCAGCTGTGGTACTGTTATCTTCAGGTTTAGTCTGAGTACTGATTATCCAGCTGAAGGAAATGACTTCACTGAAAGGAATTTGCTTATTGTATTGTATGGTCCCTTAAGGTATTCTCGTGGTCTGGTTTACTAAGGGAAGAAGGGCTCCGCTCTACACTTCTCCTCAGGTAGCAGTTGAGCACCCAGGATAATTTCAAGAGACAAGGGGACAGACCCAACTGAGGATCATGGAGCAGGCTCCAGTCTCCCTGAGAAGCTGCCTCTCCCCATTGCTGCACAAGTACTCACAGCCTGGCGCCTACAGGGGCTTTTCTTTGCCCAGCAGACAAGGGAAGAAGGAGGGAACCACTTCAGAAGAGTTTGTACGAGAAGTGTTCACAGTTCATTTTTTGCACGTGTGCGTCCTTGTGGGCTGCAGATATTGCATACATTGAACCATGAAACCTCCTCCTTTTCTCATCCCATGAAAAAAATAGTCAGACTGAGGATGTAAAAAGAAAACCTGGTAACAGAGAATCAGATCTTCTTTCTTCTTCACACTGACTGCCACTGCAATCCTTTAACAGTCTCGTGATCCAGCTGTATTAAATTCCCTTCCTTATCCCATGTAACTCAACTAGATCAGGTAGGCCCCTCTGCTGAAAACGCTGAGACTTTGCTAGTGCTCTTGGCATGGGAGGTCACAGACTGTCAGTAATCCCTTTCACAGTTTTGGTGTTTGGTTCTGGTAAGATAACTGGACCCAATAAGCGAATTTATTTTGAAAGATTCATTGAACTAACAAAGCCAAGTATAATTCTGATTCTTTAGTCTTGTAATGTGAGCCCCAGAATGGGGTGATATGGGGTCTACCTCTGCTCCTGACAATTGTGGTGGAGAAAACACAGAGACAATCTGAAAATGCATTGGCTTCTTGCATGAAGGCAAATAATGTTCATCTCAGTCTCTTTCTGGGTGTATATCCCTTCATAGGTGAGGTCCCTAGGACTAAGTCTTGTCCTAGTTGACACAAGGATTTAGTATTACTGCATAAAAAGTACAGTAGCTCACACTTTGACAGCCAATAATAATTGGTTTGTGCAGCAAGAAACATCATTATTTCTTTAGGTCTACAGGCTGATTGAGATGTTGGTTTGTGTCTCCCAGCATAGTGACAGTTTTGATCATTTTGAAGAGCAATGGAAAGAGGAGGGGAACTGGCTTTGTGGATGATGCTTCTTTATACTGAAGGAAATTCCTGTAATATTTTTTCTCTCCTAGGTTTTTGCTTAGAAATATGAAAAACAATGTTCTGGAGAAACAGTTGGTTCTTGTTTGCCCTGCTTTTGTCAGTCAGATTCGTACAGAAACTGAGTACAAACTGCCAAATATTTAATAGTTCAACTTTCTTAAAGGGAAGCATGAGGATTTTTTTAGTCAATGTTAGGGGAAAAGATAAGCTTTCATCGCCATATCTCAGATTGAGTATAATCTTTTATATTTCTTACTTAGTACAATATAAACTTCAATATTAACTGTAATATATAAAAAAACATATTTGCATTGGCCTGAAAAGTATAATTATTGTCTAAGTCATCCTTGTCCTAGGTACACATGTGCACAGTCCCTGGAATTAATGTCAGCACATCTCCAATGTCATTACAGGAAATTTGAAAGCACCATCTCTACAGAGACATTTACTTTCTTACTTTTTGCTGGCAATGAGTCTGTGCAGTCTAGCTTATTGAAACCTAGAAGAGCAGAAAGGTATTTCAAATCCCAGGCACTCAATGAATGAGATGTGAAATGAATTTCATGTGGATCAGCCCCCCGGAGGCTTGTCACAATAGATAAGGTAAAGTGGATAGATGCCGCATTAGTTCATGTATGCTTCTGAGTAGCAGAGCTAATAACAGAATCATAATTTCACTTCGGGACACAAGGCTGCTATATACTGTCCTCCTTTGATCTCTTCACCCATTCCAGCAAGCTAGAAAAATACCATAATAAAACTTCCTAAATACATGCAAGAAGAGAACTGGTGAAACCTTATAAAATAGCCAAACCATACCACAAGCAGTACTTATTATTAACCCCTTTTAACAGAAAAGTGCCAGACATAGTTTTTATTTCTAGTCCTCAAGATATGTAAGCCTATTTTCAATTATTTGTGTATGGGATAGCAGTAAAACTTTGTGTATGACAGACTATGTTTCTATTTGAAGCATCTTCCTATTTAACTCGTTGAGAAGTTGATGTGGAGACACCTGAGCTTATACCTCAGGAGAAGAGCATATTTAGCTCAGACCACAGCAGCTCATTATTTTTTTTTCTTCATGAGAGATTAAATACATAATGACTGGAGTAGTGCTGAGGTGTTGCTTTTCCCCAGCTCTCAGTAGCTGAATACAACAGAGGCTGCGTGGGAACAAGATTCGGTTTTGGCTTCTGTTAGTAGTTGTGCCAATGTTAGCACTTCCAAAGACCTACCGTCTGCTCAAATCTCTAGGTAGAAAGCACCACTACTGACAGCAAACATCAGCTTTGCAGCTGACCAAACCCAATGATTTAATATGAGAAAATGCCAGGGACTATCACCTGATCTGGTTACTCTTCCTCCCTCTGCTCTAGAAGTTGTCTCCAAAACAGGTTTTAATGCAATCCCAGGAAACATCAGTGAGCAGTTCTACCTGAGATATTCTATTCCTCCAAATTCCTTTGATTATTGATGCTGCCTCTGTGCAAGTCACGCAACATTCAGCTGCCCAGAGGCTTCCTTTTCTGTTTTGAGGGAAAAAGTACACAACTTGTTACTCTTGTAATTATGAATTTTAAAAATTCCCTAAAACTTGAAAGTCTTTTTTGTGGGTTACTCACATGAAAGAACTTATCACATTATTAATTTTCTACAAATCATGGACTGAACATTTTAATGCTATGACTATGGTGGTGTTTTGTGGGTTTTTTTGTTTGTTTGGGATTTTTTTGTTTGTTTGGTTGGTTGGGGGTTTTTTTTGTGTGTGTTCATTCCAGCTGTTTTGATTCACTTCTGCACCACACAGAAAATCCCAGCACAGAATGCACTGACAGTGATTTTAAATTGTAGGGCATTTTATAGCTCAGAATTTTGGCTGAACAAATAAAGGAGGGATAACCCATTTATTCTTATTGCCTCTAATCTGAATACCCAAAAAGTGACTCCTGAGGAAATCACTGCCTTTGCAGTCAGTGGTAAAATTACAAACCATCACCACTTTTAACTGGTTTCTTGGTCTGGTAAAGTAAGGGAGGGAAAACAAGATATCATTTCAATGCTTTTTTTAAATTTAATATAAATTCTCCAACAAGTGGATTCTGGAATAATCTCAATCTGTGAATCATGATGTAGATACAAATAAAATTACTTTCCAAACCATCTGCATGCATACAAGTTAATCAAGTTCTAGTTGTGCCTTTTTTTGTGAATGCTCCATGAATGCTCTGTGAAAGAGGTAAAGCATGTTCCTTGACTCTGAATAAAAGCACAATGAAAGATGATTAAACAGTGATTTTTAGGTGAAAGAGAAGAATATATAAATTAAAATCCCTCTTGCTCTTAAGAAAAGTGAGGTCTGACATGCTTCTGAAATCAAGTTCTGAAATCAGAGTGTTCCAATAAGTCATAATTTGAGAGATGAACAAATTGTTCCATATCACCAGCCTATTTATTGCTAATGAGATGATTGACATTATAGTACCTATTGTCCACAATTTTGCTTTAGTATTACAGTCATCTTGTTACCACAAGCTGAAAATTCCCATTTCAGAAGAAATCCTCAAATCTATGTTAATTCTTATTCTGTTGATCATTATTTGTTTTCTGGTTTGTGTTAAAGGACAGATTTTCACTTCTATTAACTGCATTTTCTCATCCGTTTAGATGAAGTCTTTCCACTGAGTCGAAGAAGAGACAGGTTTCTGCTTGCCAGGTTCTCAAGCCTTTGTTTTCCAAGTCACAGTTGTTTGTTCTACCACAAAAAAACCCCAAGGTTTTTACACCTGTTTCTCATATAACTTAAGAACTTTAGGGGACTATTTCTCTGGGCAATTAATTGCTGTGTGGAGAATTTGCACACATCTCTGTTGATAAACACCATTTCTGCACTATTCCGTTTTAACAGTGAAATAAAAAGAACCCCAAAGACCTTATGAGTCACAGCTCAAAAGGAGACACCCTTGTCTGCGGTTATACAAAGAGGCTTTAATGCATACGAAGCTTTCTCTGATGTTGCTGCTTTTCATTTCTCTAATGATTACTTAGGGTCTGCAAAGTGGACATTCTTTCCTGCTTATGTAGTGGTATGGCCAGTACTTTTTCTGTACCCCAGCATGGTTCATTACACACAGAGCCCCAGGATTTGGTCCTTTTTCTCTAATATGTAACCTTTTTTTCCCTATTATCAATGGCCCTTACTTGGTAGGCCACCGCTATACAAGCTTACTCATTTTTCACTGATCTAGATTTTGCACTGAAACTAGATCACCGATAAGTGTCTGTCACCTCTCTGGGGGGCACTCTGTAAACAGCCATTAACTAAAATGCACACAAGCAGGTAGGCATGTAAACGCATAAACAAAGACCTTTTGAAAAACAGAGTGATTCTTTTCTCCAAGAGAATTTTCTTCTGTTTCTCTACTTGGAAGTTAGGACGTAAGAATATAATTAAGTTACGAATGAAGTAAACAGAATGAGCAATTAAGATCATTTGTTGTCCTGAGGCTGAGCTCTCCTGATGACCTAGGTGTTCCATATTTTTCTAAATCCAGGTGGTTTTGTGCTCACAGTGCTAAGGACAGGAAGGATTCTTATGATTCATGGGTTACTGTCACCGTGCATGCCTGCTAATGGAAAGCATATAGGATACAAGGAAATGTGCAGTAACTTGGATGCCTAGCAGCTTGGAAAACAGCCATTCACTTGTCAAGTTCTTCATGGAAAGTAGCTGGAAGCCTTGTCAGCCACACTTTGTTCCCTAATGTACCTAACCTTGTTTTATTGCTGCTTTCTTAGATAGACACATATGGCTCAACTTGAATCATAGTTTGTTTCTTTGTTGTTGTTGCTGCTTCAGATTGGAGGGGGTTTGTGGTTTTTCTTTTAGTGCAAACAAGCGTGTCATAACAGTCTTTTTTCCATCTCTAGTGCACAATCTAAGATTACTGGGATAGCATTTGTGGCAACAGAATGATCTTAAATAGCATTAGTGATACAAACCATTTTAACTTGCCAGCAATGAGTTAGAAATGTCTGGACTTTAAATCAGGCATGTGGCAGTAGTGTAGAGCATGCATGCTGTACAGGATGTCCTGAGGGCTGTGAGATCAATTCAGCTTTGCTCAGCCGTGTCAACAGCGACTATCTAAAGATGCTGACATGGCTCAGCTTGATAGGTTGAAGAAATTTAACTGCTTTGATAAGGTTAGAGGGGGAATCCAGACAAGAATAGAAAACAAAACACTGCTTAGAAGCTTGACTGCACATTGTAGCAACCCACTGACGACTGACAATACAACCAGGGTAAATTACCTTTCCTCCAGAAAAAAAAAATTAACAAGCTGTGTATGGAAAAGGAATCAGCTGGTCTCTACAATCCTTCCTGCTCTATCTGGTGTCAGGCAATGACACCAACAAAACCAATTACATTGCTCTTCCTGTCTGTATCATAAGACCTGTCAGTGTTCTAGGGCCGAGAGCTTCAGAAGAGGCTACCTCCAAAATGCAAAATTTTATCCTGAGTTCAAACTTTTCTACTGGAGAAAAACTCAGCAAATAGGTTTAGGGATTTAAAAACCCTTTTTTTTTTTTTTTTTTTCTGTAGAAGAATTAAAGCAGTGGCTTATCACAAAAAAAAAGATGATAGAGCTGCAGGGTAAAATTGGAAGCCCACCTAATCAGTGCAGGGGTCTTCATAATAAGACCTTTGATAAATTGGTTTCAAATCCCTTTTTGCATGCACACAGTTCAAGTATATTCTTGAATGACTTAAAGAGTGTATCGGTTTGTCAGTCTATTGACTTGTTTTCTAAATGAAAGTTAGGAGTTTTTTAAGAACTTGTTAATACAGTGTTATTCTGGAAATTGGGGTTTTTATCCATCCACCACACAATGCAACATATACACAGGCATACTAGGCATCTGCCATTACCAGTTACAGGAATTAAGCCTGTCCAGAATGTTTCATTTCTTCCAGTTTTCACCAAAGCTTGTGTTCCTTGGGTTATTTCTAGGTTTCGTGGTCTGCAAAGAATAGCAAGCAGTGAAACTGTGAAGAATTTGATGCTTGTCACAGACTAAGCTGGCCTTTGTGAGTCCTGACACCTTTTCCTTGTCCGACAAAATAAGGTACGTGGAGCAATGCTAGCCAATAGCAGACTGCTGAGATTTACAAAATTCCCAGTTAAATGGGAAACAAAGTTACAGATGAAACCAGTTGCTAAATTCAAGAAGGATTGAGAGTTTAGAGGGTTTGCATGGAAAAAAAAAGTATGAAGAAGTGTTAGGAGAACCTCAAAATAGGCAGGAAATAACTTTTAGGGAGTCGCAGGAAAGGTCAAGTAGCTGCAACCTGAATTGGAATTACTAGTAAAGAACTGTGGGCAATGCAATACCTTCTGGAGAGCAAATTTATGAAAACCTGTGCTTTTGATGCTGGACTGGACTGGACAAAATTATGTGGAAAAAAATATGATATTGGCAGAGATTGAGAGATCCATGCTAATATCTTTCAAATAGGTCTATGATGTGAAAATCCTTGTGAATCTAACAACCTCAAATATTGAAATATAGATTAATAAGTCCTTAAAAAGAAAAAAATATTAATCAGAGTTGTTAGGCAAAGATATGGATGGGAACTAAAATGCGTTGGATCACACAGTGTTATATTTTGTTAATTGTGTTGAAGTAGCTAAATCACAGACATTTCAGAGTTATGATAAAATGTTGTCAGTCATGCTGGTAATAATTTGGGATAATGGTTCTTTTACTGATAGAAGAGGTGGATGTTGCTTTTATACTGCACTATCAGCTTAAATTCATATGGTGCACACCACCAGCCTATTCAGACTAACTTTGATAGAAAGGTTTAGGAGCCTATTTGGTTCATTTTTTTATTTAGAGATTAATTTTTATCGCCTTCTTTCAATGGATGTTGTGGCGTAGGAGGGAATACTTTAATTTGATAAATTTTAATTTTGGCTGATTTTTTTCTACTGGAAACTCTGAAGCAAAGCAGGTGTCATTGTTTCCAGGAAATCTAAGAGAACCAGAATCTGAAACTAAGCATGAATTAGATTTGTTAGAATAAATTTTGGGAAATATAGCTCAGAAGGAAATTATTCTTATTTTGTTGTCTTCAGACGAAAAGTTACAAGGGTTCATATATTGCACAACATGAGTGTATCTCGCAAATGCAATCAATTTAAAAAATATTTTTTATTTTATTTTATGACAGCCAGAGTGTGATGCTGGCCTTCAGAAAGCAGGTTGGACATCTAGAAACAGGTACCCTTGTAATTTGAATTACAACCTTGCCACTACTTAAAAAAGCAAGTGATGTTTGCAGCCACTTTAGGAGTGCATCTTATAGGAAAGCATGACCCTGATGCCACATCTCTTTTTATTGGGAAATCTTTCAGACAGCAGAAGTTACAAAACAGAACAGAATATGCTGTGACCTTGTCCACTGAGGTTCTTCAACCTGTTTTCTATTGTTTCCCTATATTGCAATGACTCTTCTGATATTACACTTAAGTGCCCATAAACAGAATGCACTTAAACAGAAGACTGACTGTCTTCTCACCAAAAAAAAACACTGATGGGGTCTGTATCATGTTTATTAAAATGTTTATTTTTCATTTGGTCTCAAATTTCTTGCTACAAAGAAAGAAAAATGATGAGGAAATTGTCATTATTCCAAGATTCATTTTTTTAAATGTTTGATTAAAGTTCTTACCATTTCCATGTCAAAAGACTGCATTTGTACATTGGTGTCATTGCATTGCTTGTTTTTCTTTGTATGTGACATACATTCTCATGTTGAATTCCCATAATGTTAACCACTAAAATAATAATGCAATTATGACTTAGTGTTGACTCTTCAAAATGTTTCAATATGCCTGATTCCATCCCGAGCTGCCACTGGTTTTGTGAATATACTTGGCTAAACAACTTCACTGCTTTGCGTGTGATATTCTTCTTGCAAAATGCAGGTAAGGATGTCTGCCTCTTTTGCTGATGCTATATTGGAGCAAGATAATGTACATACATATTTTAAGACTAGCAAAGGCTTGGTATTCTCACAGTTGAAACATTCAAGGTGAAAGTAGAATTTAAAATGTAAAAATCAGTGAGGAATTATGGCTGGAAACATATTTAAACACATTTATCTAAAATATAACATACAAAACTGCTGTCTGGGTTTTATCATCTGGGATTTTTACCTGAGACCCTGGAGATGTGCTGCAGGAATTCATGCTTCTGAGAAGACTTTCATTCTACATGTAATCCCAATCTCTTTGTCTTGATATGTGTGGTTCTATAGGGACACAAATGTATGTACAGCTATCAAAATTTATAAAAGTAACTGTCAGGAGCAGGGGGCGCCAGTCACATCAACACATATTCTTGGTTTGTTTCTATAATCCTTTAGACAAACCTTTTTTATTTGTCCAATTCTCTGCATTTTTAGTGCTCATATACCACTTCTCACTGTAGCAGAACTGTGGCATCTCAGCACTGACACTTCTCATTAATTTTAAAGGAGCAGCAGTACTGGCAGTTTTAGAACTTTGTCCACTTTTTTTGGGAATGTATCTTAGCCTTTTTTCACTTTCATTTGTTTAGCACAGATGAAGAGGTTTCTGTAACCCTTGTTTTTTAAACCTACCAACTTTTTTTCTCTAAGTCAAGATTTCTTAATTTCATTTTTTCTATTTTCTAGGCTCCTTTTGATTTGGTGTAAAATAAAATAAATGGTGCATTTTTGGAAGCAAGTACAAGATATTTAATTTAACGTTTTGCTTTGCCTAGATTTCACCTCTCCTCCCACATTATGTCATTGTTTTGAGCAGATGATTTTAAGAGTGTCTTGAGCTTCCCAGTGCAACAATTGTTCTTTTGGATGGTGCAGCACAACTCTGAAAGGTGTGAAACTGCCATTTAAACAGGCATCAGCTATGTGTGTACCCATGGGCACCAAAGACCTTTTTGAAAACTCTGGTTGCTACGTGTCAGGTAATATATCCAGGAGGAAAACAACATGAAAAATTGCTTAAATGATCAAAACAGAAAAGATGAATAATGACAAAACACTGAGAATTTCTGATTATTGAACCAGTAACAAAGCACACTTCTCAGTTCTCCTCAAACAGACCCTGTCAGGAAAACAAAGCAAGTCAAAACCAAGCAGCACAGAAAGGTCTTCTTTCTCCCAGTTTTGGTCCCTTGCCTGCTACTTTGAAGAGTGAGTTGCATAATAGCTTGAACGAACTGTTAGCATTTTAATTATTTAAAAGGTCATCAGTGCATGGGAGAGCTATGCTAAAAGCTAGAAAAGGTTTTTCAAATCAAACAGAAAAGGCAGGAACAAACTACAGGCAAACCCATAAAGGATAGCTGAAGTGGAGGAACAAATCTTATGGAAAAGTCTGCAAGAGACCACTGCCCTTGACTCATTCACTTGTCAGTGACATTTGAGAACTACTTTGGATCTAACCATGTTTACAGTCTTCATATTTCCTTGTTTAATTGAATATAACTTATTTCAATTTTGTCTATCCATCTGCTGAGCCATTGATTTAGTATCCAGTTACCTTTACTAATTTTAGAGGCCGTATGGTAAAGTTTTTTCTGACGAGGAAGGACGACCTATAATTTTGACTTGTGTCAGAGTATGTGCCAATTTTAATTAGAAAGCAGGAGTTAGTTCAGAGACCAAAGTATTCTACACTTCTAAGAAATGTAAAGTAAATTAAAAAAAAACAAAGTAACTGAATGGGTAGTAACTACTACTGACAGAAGAATGCTCAGTTGCTGTAGAACTGAACTTCCATATTGCCATAGCGTAGCTGGCAATCCTCCTCTTAACCAGGCTGTCTGCAAGAATAAGATCATGTTTTATGATAAAAGTAATGCAGCCTAAAATACCTGAAAATCATAGAGACAGAAGTTTACATAGTGCTTGAAAGGACTTGCAAAAGAGAGTGCAAACAAAGTATTAGAAACTCAAAGTATCAAATAGAAGTATGGTATTGCAAACACAGTTACATAACAATGATAGTTGAGTCTACATATATGTGAGATTCTAGTATTTTCCTTTCTTAACCATCCCTGCAAAATAAGTTTGAAACATTATTTGGCTTCCCCTTAAGACTCAAACACCACTTTACTGGAAGAGAGGCACAGAATTTATCTATGTTTTCCTAAAGCTTAGATGAGTTTCAGGTAGTTCTCGTAGAAAGATTTAAGCAGTGAGCTCAAGCTAAACTCATTCCTAGAGCTCCTCCACAGGCATGGATATTCAGCATCATTGTTTTAGGTCTGGCCTATCTAACTGTCACAGATACTATTTTCTTCCTCAGTTTGTTCCTGAAAAAGGCAGTGGCTAGAGGAGAAATATTTCCCAAAATAATTAATATAATTGTAGGAAGTGGAATGCACAGAAGGTGCAGATTATTTAAGAGAAGGATGAGGAGAATGGGGGAAGGAGGAGTAGGGCCGCCAGCTGTATTCTGAACAACAGGGTTTTCTGAGCAGATCACAGAGCTCAAATATCTCAGATGTGTGACTGAACACATAGTTGTGTGAATCTTTCAGAATAAACATTTTTAGTGTCTCTAAGTGCATTATGACATTTTCATAACTGCTATCATCTTCTTCAGATGAACTATGAGTAATTAAGGGTGAAGCACAGAAAAACAAGGTAATGACGACGATAACAAACTCTAAAACAATGAGAGATGCCATTGATATTGGAGTACTGTTGCAATGCAATTGCTTGTCTGTGCTCCTCTCTCCAAATATAAGCGCACTTAAAGCACTGTTTTGCTCTTGTGCTTGCATTGCAGAAAAATAACAGTGTCTGTCCAGGGAAGGAAATCAGTTCTCCATCCTTTTCAATTCAGAGAACTTAAACACAACTAACTTTTGTGGTGTTCCCATTTTGGACAACTACCTGGGTCCTCCCTTTGCAGGTGGGGGAGTCAGTGGAGGACTTTTGCAATGGGTCTGGGCACACAGATCCCACCAAATCTTTTAGGGAGTGACTTGACTTCTCCAGGTGTTAGGTCAAGAGAGTACCTCATGTGTAGGTTTTCTGTGAGGTAACCACAGTAATTGTTTGAGAATTTTTGGTCATGAGTTTGAAGAGCAGGTTGGTATGAGTATTGCAGAGAAACAAAGTGATATGTGGGAAGTGGAGAGTGAGAAAAGGCTGCAAAAATCATCAGAATTGGAAGCATGATGCGTGAGGCATGGGAATTTGGTGGAGAATTTAGAGAGGCATAAAGGAAAATACAATCTTTTGTTATATACACCTGCGTTTATACTATGGGGAGCATCCACACCAATACTAAAAAAAAACGTCCTGCATTTTAATTTAAAAATTATACACAAGGTCAGAGAGGTGTTGCTCTTTGCCTCTCACTGTTTCTCATTGAATGACCTATTGAAAGGTACAAGAAGAGTACAGAGATATTTATCTTCCTATAACCCATGTACGTCTTAATCCTTCTATCATAGACTATTGTGCCTAGGGTCTTATGAATTTCTTTTTCAAGGTGAAGCTGCCTTTCTTACAATGAAATTTAAAAATAGTCATGAACTACTTACATTTTCTCTCTGCTAAGCAATCTTGCACAGCTCAGTGGGGTCAGTGGGGTCATATTTTCCAGGTTCTAAGAAGAAGCTTGATGTGCACAGAGTTTCTGCTGTTAAAAGTGAAAACCTTGCACCTACATCTGGATTGCAGAACAGGTGTTTTATTCAGCTCATCCCGTATGCCTCAGCCTTCCAGCAGTACATGAGAAGGGAGTGGAACACAGGTTCCTCCCTCCCTGCTATGTGTGTCCCCAGGGAGATCAGGGCAAGGAAAACAATGAACACCTGGGATTCTTCCTGGCACAGGGACAGCATGTGGCCAGCAGATATCACACATCTCATGGGACAGATGTAACAGGGAATGAATGAACCCTGCACTGTAGTTGTGCCCTTGTGACTTTGTACAATTTCAGGCTTCTGCTGATGCAGCTTTCCTTTTTAAAGATGAATAAGCTCCCAGTGTCTGCCTGCCTTGCCTTCCTTCCAGCTCAGTTCCCTGTCATACACGTGTTGCAGGGACTTGATTTTGTTCAGCTGAAGCAGCTGCTCCAGCAGTTAAATCAGAAATCTCCTCTTGTAAAGTGTAATCATTGCCCTGTGCCTGCCCAGAGGTGTGCATACATACCCCTGGAAGCCTGCTCTATCAGGCACACAGACACTCTGTCCCTCTGTCCCCTTACACTTCAGCCTAAATTTGCCTAGAGACTTGGACAAATCACCTGCACCTGACAGCCTCCAGAATGAGATAACACACAGGATACATGGCAGAAATATGCAATGGCATATGAAGTCTTTCCCATTTGCAAAGTATCAGTGCAGAATGATACCTGGATGGGCCGTCTGACCCCTGCTGCCACTGCACAGTTTTGCAATAAACATTTGTGCCTGAAAGCTATTCTCTCCACTAGCTTTTGTTTCAGATTTAAAAAAGAAACAGGAGCATTTGTGTTACTCCTGATTTTCTCCACAGGTCCATAACTGAATTTTCACAGGAAAAGGTGTCAAGTCTGGAAAAAGGTATTTCTTTCTTGACATTGCTGTCAATACTTGCATTCCTGCCGCAGCATACACAACCAGCATTTTCCATGGGAAGAGAGGCTAACTATTGTCCAGAGGAGTTCAGGAATGGAGTATGCTGTGCCAAGAGGAGTGCTGAGAGATGAAATGGCATTGAATAATTACACATATGTTGTACTTTTACACAAAGCAATAAAAAGTAAGCATGCTCACCAAGGAACATGCCTTACGGACCTTCTGTGTAATGAAGATAATTAGGAAAAACTGTGAAGCAAGAAAATTAATGACTGATCAATTAACCTCCCCATTGTTATCAAAATGAATTACTTAAACCAGAGTTCCACTCAGTGCAGCAGCTGCGGGTAACAACTATTTCATATCCAGCTTACCAAAGACCTGGGAGGGCTGGAGGGTTCAGAGGCACCTCTGGAGCTCTGAGCACCTTGAGGGCCAGGAGCAGTGGGATGTGGGGAGGTGGTAGAGCTGATGGCAGCCAGCAGCTTAGGACATGGTGCTTGCTGCTGGGTTGTCAGGCTTTTAAAACACAGCACCATTTTCTGCCTCTGAGCTGATTTCCCTTATGCACTTCAGGAGAAACATGGTCTCAAAGACCTATTTTGGTTTTCAGTTCCCTTGAGAGGCAAAATTAGAGACCCCTGTGTTTTTATTTTTGTTTCTAAGCAACACTTTTGTCTGCAAATCATCTCAGTATTTCACAGGCTGTGAAGGTCTGAGAGCTAAAAAATATTTATAGCCCCATTATATATAAATTAAAAAAAACTCAGAGGTTTCTTTAAGCATCACACAGATTATTTAGGGGAGAAATACAAATTTCAGGACTGCAACACAGCTGGCCTAGCACAGAGCGTTTATTTTCTGTATCTGGCTGCATATTTTAACAATCCACATTTTGATGCAATAAGAGCAAACACAGTGAGTAAAAAATGGAGATGCTGTAAGTTTTGGGACAATTTTGGGTGATTTGGACATCAGGTCCCTGCTCCCTGATTAGCCATGTACGGGCTTTGAACAGGATTAGGAGAAAATTAGGATTTTGTGGCATATTTCTGGCTAATAATGCCTTGACTCCTATTGATGAAATGTAATAAAGGAATGGTGGATTTGTTTAAAACTAGTCCTAGTTTATATTGGCTTTAGTAGTACAACATATTTAAGAAGTCAATTTTTTACATTGTACTTAGAAGCTTTTGATATGTGGAGCTTAGGGCTCTGGAGAGAAGAAATTAAGACCGCAAGTATGTAGGCAACTGTAGGCCAAAACCACCATCTCTAGCTTTATGCTGTCCTAGGGGTCAGCTCCTTGTTTGTCCTGGCACAAGGCTGCCTGTAAATTTGTTAACATAATATGGTACAGAGACGCCTATGGTTCTGGTTTGGACTATTTTTCGCCTTTGCCCTTACTCATGATTATTTTCTTTGACTAAGAGAGAAGACTATGACTCATAGAGTGCAAATGAATAATGCACAGTGCTGTGAGGCTTTTGATATGTTCACCAGAGTAGAAAGTCAACTTTTCTTTACCTTCAGTAAGAAAAAGAGTCTAAAAAGCCACAAAAAATGCACAAGCTCACACATACAACTCCCATCTCCAGAGTAAAAAAGAAAGAAATACAGAGAAGTTTGCTGCTTGCCTGCAACCACCATAATTTAATCTTTCTTGTTTTTCAGCTTCTCCAGGAGAATTTTCTCTCTCTTCACATTCACAGGACTCCAGGGTGCTCTCACATATATCTTGTGAATGATTCAGGCCAGAAAGAGAGATTAAATTTAGACATGGTAAACTAACCTTCTGGTGATACCTACCAAATGTGGCAGTGACTCTGTTTAGCTGACACCTCCTGCATAGTGTGAAGAGGTGAGGAAGTACTCTTCCTCTACAGAGACTGTAACCAGTCACAATGGGAGCTGAAGTGCTCTTTCATATTTGGAAATTCATGTAATCATCAAGATTTTATGAAACCTCTTTTTTTCAACCCTCCCAGTTTAAATCATACTTTCACAATTACTTAGCCACAAAATCATAGTCAAAATTGAACCATTTCCAACAAGCACTTTTCTTTTGCCAAAATTCCAGAGATAGAAATGTGCCATTAGAGTTTTCACAGCCAGTCCTATTCCCCGGTGGTGTGTTTCTGCTCTTTCAAAGGCAATGTGACAGGAGTCCTGAAAGCTATTGCTTAGGATGGAACCATTGATAAATATGGTAATTTGTGTGGAAGAGGTGATCTGAGGATACTGTAAGGCTGAAAACCCAAATCACTCCAGCCTTTGTAGCACTACAGTCAGAGCACAGAACTAAATTATGAGTGTACACTCAGTCTTTTCTAAATACAGAATTGTCAGTGGGCTGATGCTGCTGACGCTTCCGTCTGTTCACACTGCTGACATGGCCAGTCTGCAGCAATCTGTAACAACAAAGAATTCTTGGCCTCTCTTCACTTCATAAACCTTTTGTTATATGCCACTTGTCACTAGACTTCAACTAATTTAGTCTGCAGTTAGTAATGTGTGATTTGTTTTTCCTCCTGTTTCACTGGTAGCTGGAGTGCTTAGTACGGATAGGTTGCTTTCAGCTCTGTTCTGTAACTTAACAGCTGCTCATCTTAGAAAGGAGTGGGGGGTATGTTAAGCTAACCATGGTGCCAGCTTTTAGAGAATTGTAGATTGGCTTAAATTTATTTTTTTTTTCAAGACAAGATCCATCACGAGCCACTCTTAAAAGAAGTTTATAAGCATGAAAATTTTCTGCAATGTTCTTTAGCCTGCAGTCAGAAGAAGCTTACACTTTCACAGTCCTAATTTAATTTTGCCCTTACATGCTTTTCCTTCTCTGGCTTTCTCAATAAATTCCTATCCTCTTTAGGTATGTAAATTTTTCTTCAGTAATGAACACAGGTTAGCCAGGCCAATGAAAATATTTCTAAAAAAATACAGAATAGCACTGCTATTAAGATGGATATTTATTATTAGTGAAATTCAGGAATTCTGCATGAATTTTCACTCAGATTTTTTCATTGCAAGCGCGTATTTCTGAAGCTACTACTTTTGGGCACATAAAGGTCCTCCTGGAATCTGGCTCATTTGAGACCCATGTTTCCTATTCAACCTTGAAGCATATAATTAAATCTAGTTATGCTGCTTTTTCATTTCCCCTTTATCTGAAAACTCTGAATCCATTTATATTTCCTTATTTCTGTCTATCCCACCCATAACTCCCTCCTTTAGCTTTCTGTATAATTGATACCCTTTGTCTTGACCTCAGATCTGTGCCCTTTTTCGTTGTGTAATTTAGGTTTTGAGAAAGATCTGAGTCTTCTGTCATCTAGCTGCCTCACATCAGATGAACTATTGTGCTGAAAGCCATCTTGAAGTAGTGTTAATTGACTTTAAGTTCAGCATGTAGAGGAGCCTAAATTGTGTTACATCTGCACACACATACACACTCACACACAGCCCATCTCCAGAGTAAGAGAAGAAGTGGTGCAGAGCAGTTTAACTCTTAGTGTTTCTTGCATAGTTACCTTAGAAAACAAACATTTGAGTCTATTGAAAGGATTTTTACTGAGGTATCCGAAGTCAAATACTTTGAGGAAACATCAGATTTGATGAGAAGTCAGAAAGTCTCTATATACTTGTATGTCCTCAACTGCCTGATGATATGGGCAATAGATAAACTTTATAATCTGAGGTCTCAGCTCTGGTCAATGAATGGACTAATTTTGTTCAGGGAATTGGGCAGAAACACTTCTGAAAACAGGTCTTACCTGTAAGATGCCTGCTGATGTATGGCAGAAAGAAGGTGGCCTCTCTTGAGGGAGGATGAGGCTATAGTGACACAGTTGTGTAGCTTTCAGTGCTCCATTGGAGAGCTATAGTCTACCAGGGTCTCTGAAGCTGAACTTCCAAAAACTATCTAAAATTCAGAGCCCAAATTCTCTGTGCATTCAGTAGAGAGAAGTAGTGGTTGACAGACAGCTCCAAAGACAGATGTCTGCATGTTTGAATAATTCTCGGTATGTGTTTCTCATTTCTCATTTCCTGGGTGCACAAATTTAGCCTCTAAGGCTATTCCTGGGCCCAGCTAAAAACTTCTGAGAGTTGTTGTCTGAATGCATAATGTGCTACGGAAAGCTAAATCCTGTGAATAACCAGACTTACACATTTTAAATATAACTTGAAATCAGCAGAGACAATTCCACATCGGAACAATTCCACATCTGCCACCTTACCTCTTCCAGGGGCTACGGAGATTAAAGCATTGCTACTTGCATGTGACAGAAGTGAGCTCCACAGAAAAGCCTGTGCTGAAATACCCACATCTCTAATCAGAAGAACTGAAGAGCGTGCAGTACATGAGTCACAGGACCACGCACTCACCCAAAACAAAACAAAACAAAACAAAAAAAAAAGGGAGGGAATATTGCTTATTTGCTGTGAGACAGGCCCTGGGGCAGGAATATGCAGCAGCTCCAGTGTTCATGAGACAAGTGAGCCACAGGCAGGAGGCATTCTGATGGACTTGTAGTCCTGTAAGAAGGGATGCAGAACAGACGAAGACTCTTCTAGCAGTGGCAAATGCCTTCACCCAGAATCCATTTGCTTTGAAGGTGGGGATGGCAGCATTCACAGGACACTATGGTCTGGCTGGGTTCGCAACTAGATGGGTAAAAAAATGCTTAGATGATGGGTCACATGAGGCAGGCTGTAACACATTCTCTCTACTGGTGTACCTGCAACTACCTTCTACAGTAGGGATCTATCCTGGGGACCATCCTGTTATCTTTATTGATGTTTTAGATTAGATGATGGCATGTACTCTCAACATGTTTGCAGGTCACAGAAGATTGGAAAGGACTGCTTGATACGCTTGAGGGCAGAATTGCCATCCACAGGGACCTAAATAAACTGACAGGAATCTTATGAAATTCAGCAAGGACAAATGCACAGCTCTGCACCTATGAAGAAAAACCCTGCCATAAAACATAGTCTGACTGCCTGGGGGGTATCTCTGCAGGAGACAGCCTGAGGATCTTGGGGAACATCAGGCTGAGGATGAGCCAGTAGTGTGCACTGCCTGCAAAGAAGGCCGAAAATACCTCAGATTGTATTAACAGGAGCACAAGCAGTAGGTTTAGGAAAGTGATTATGCACTTCTGCTCATTGCACTACATTTAGAGTACTGTGACCTCCTCTGCCCTGCCCAGTGAAGAAAAGACATTGATAAAGTGGAGGGAGTTCAGAGGAGGGTCACCAAATGGGACTTCAGCACTCAGACTGTGAGGAGGAGCTGAGGGAGCAGGACTGGCTCAGACTGCAGGAGAGGCAACTTTAGGAGCACCTAACAGAATTCCGCCCCCACCAGGCATCTTTGGGGAGATTGCAAAAGGCAGTGATGATAATGGCATCAGGAAAGATTGAGACTGGATTTAAAGATACTCTTTTTTAAAAAGAGGCAATGAAGGAAGTTGCCCAGAAAGGTTGTGAGCAGCAACATCTTGTTTTACAGCTGACCCTTCTTTCAATTTCTGAGGTCCCTTCCAATCTAGCTTTTCCCATCAACTTAGGACATAATGAATGCCAGAGTCTGAAGTGACATTGAATGGCATAGATATGTGAGTACATAGTACATAGGTATGTGAGTAAATAAATAAAAATTCACTGAATAATGAGTCTAAATCCGAATACTGAATAGCCTCTGACTCACAGAGCACTCTTGATACTCTGCTTTGAGAAAGGCCTCAATGCAAAGATATTGCATGCAGGTATCTAATTACTGGGTAATAATGAATATTACCAAAAGTACAAAATGTTTATTTCACAAGCAGTCTGAATTCCCTTATTTCCTGACTTTGAGAAACTTGGCTTTTCAGCCTTTATGTCCTTTTAACAAAGTTTTCATGTAATACTCTACAAACAACACAAGAGGTTTTACACTGAAAATGTGTTTAGATGTTTGCTTTATCATTGTGCAAGAGGATCCTCTCCTTGACAGTCTGTCATACCGATATGGCTTGCTTTCTTTGCAGTTAATCACGCATGAAGCATAAACAGGGTGAAGGGTGTTTCATTTCAAAATCTATGAATGGTAATCTTGCTGGCTGCTGTGCTGGCCAAGTGCATTAGGGTGTTATGCAGTCTGTTGGTTCAAGTAGCAAGCTTGTATGTCCCAGGAGACAAACGCCCATATTTTTTTTCCTCATGTTGGTCTCTGCCAGCTGGACTTGTGTCAAACTGGTTTTGGACAGATCAACCAATCTATGCTTCTGCATTCTTACTTACATCAATCATCTTTTCTATTATGAGCCATGTCCCAAAATCCCTGTCTACAGAACACTCTTATTGACATCATCAGGAGCCCTCAGTACAGCGGGGTTTGATAAAGCAGTAACTGTTAAAAACATGGAACATTGCAATAAAATGTAAAATATAGCTCTATATTTAAACAGTAGGTCTCCTGGTACATGAGTAAGGAATTTACTTGGCCCATATCTCTTCTGTACTTGTGAAGAGTCTCTGCTGCTGGTAACCTCTGCCCACCTTGGCCCAGTGCATGCATGGAGCTGGTGTAACCCATTCCACTGGCTAAGGAAGTGGGTACACAGCATGGCTGTGAATGCTACATTTCATACAACTATTTCTTCATACAGTAAATAAGTGTGTATGTGTCTGTCTGTGTGTGTGGTTCTTTGTGTGTCTGTGCATCTAGGTATACATGCATATATGTGCAATGTGCTCCCATCCTGCAAGATAAGTACACATCAGCTAAACTGCAAGTACTGTTGCTTTACTGTTTCTTCATCTGCTAGCACAGAGCAACAGCAATGACATGAGCAAGGTTTGCAGAGATGATTACTATAAATTATCCTCCTCTTCGGTGGCAGAGTGTCTTACTGAGCAAAAATTATGTACACTGGAAATTATCTGTATCATGTCCATTCATCTCTCCTCTTATTTCACCATATCAGAAAGATTCACCTATCACAATAAAATATTTTTATTTCTTAAAAGAAGGTTTTTAATAATGAAAGCATTGGATTTTTGTCACATTCTGCTGCCATTGGTTTCGAACAGAAATATTGTCAGGAAATGAACCTGTACTTGGGGGACTTAAAGCAGCAGAATATGTCTCATGAGATTGATATCAGATGTCACAGAGTTGTTATCACTAAAATTGCTGATATTCTGTTCAAAATGGCACCTAAAAAAAGGTAAAGAAGTCTTTCTCTATTTGCTTGCCTGTTTTCAATTGCTAAGATTTTCAAAATCATTGTATCACAACAATTGCAGTAGGCCCTTCTTACCCAGTACGTGCCTTCTGACAAAGCCAGAAGAAGGAAGAAAGGTGGAATTTAAAAACTGAGCTGCATTTTTCTAATCTAATTGCTGGTGACAGAAGGTTTACTCCATCAGTAGAGAAGTATGATGCAGTAGTTGTTCAGCAGCCACCCCTGCTCACTTTAGATTTTAAAATATGATATGTACTTTTGACATCTGGGACCAGTGGTTGAGGAGGTGCAAGTGTTGCAGTGATGTGACCATGAACTCACTGGTTTAAGACATATGCATGTGTAGGAACTGCCATCTTCACTGCTGGGGAGAAGTGAACCAGCCATTTCCAGCCCTAAAAATATGATTTTCTGTAGCTTGAACAGAAGGACTGCATTTGGGAACTGGAGAATGCAAAAGCCATATAATTTAAGGATCAGGAAAAGAACAGGAATTAAAAATCCAGTATGACAGGTGACATATGGACACTTTAGTAGTCGTAGTTAGAACATAGGAATAATTATGATTTAGTAACACTATTTTTGAGACATATGTAATTTAGTATAAAAATATTGTACCAGAATACTAAAATATATTTCTGGAACTAAACGTTTTCCTGACTTCTTCTGAACACAAGACATATTATTTATTAGGTTTTCTCAGAAGTATAGACATTTAACTGCTCATCCCTATTGAATAGCATGTTTCATTTAGTGCTTAAAGAGCCTATATGCATGCAAAATTGATAACTACAACTGGATTCACAAGCTGCTCAGAATGCAAAGATGCCCATTTTTCATGTTCAAATGCCAAGTGGAACCCAAAAAGATGCATTTTATGTATGACAGGGGCACACAGTCAGATTTTGCGGATGCGCCTGAGATCTCATTCTTTCAATAATTTGGCATCTCTTCTCAGTAGATACAAAACAAATCAAAGGATCAAAAATATTAAATGTTGGGGGGCACTGAAATATCATCACGTAGTTTCTAGTGCTGTAAATACTCTCTTGAGGTCCATGTATAGCCTGTAAAAGAAGCTGTTTGCCTCAGCATGAGTTCAGTTGGCATAGCTGCTTTACTTGGAAGGTAAGATTTAAATACAAAGCTATTTTGTCTGATAATCCTTTTAATGATTTTTAAAAGTCCTGGGAGAGTTGGATGTTCTAGAGAACTACAATATACATAATACAATCTTCTGTTATGAGCAAAAAAAGCACATTTCTCAGTATTAGACCTAAAAGCACCTTCAGAGCACCAGTGTAGGATTTTTCATTCTATTGTTAGTGTTTCTGGCTGTTTATTGGAACACCATTGGGGATACATGTCAAAGGGATAAAGGAAAAACACTTATGACTACAAGTGGTCTTTTGGAAGCTCAGGCAAACCCCAGGTGGTGCAGTACCCTCAGCACCACCCTGGAGTTCCTTAGGGTAGGACGGGTTGCAGCAGGATCCCACCCCATTATATAGTCCCTTCCTGCCAAGTTCAGTCACTCCAAACTTTAATATTTCATGGAGAAATAAGATCATTTCTGAGCTGAGAAAATGGGTGAAGGAGCCTGTGAATAATATTTCATTGGTTAATTTTGCTTCATAAAACTTCACATTTCCTCAGTTTAAAAAAAATCAAGATGTGAACAAAGGCAAGGCAGACATACCTTGACACAAAGTATCTCTGGGTTCTCTTCCTACCTTGAATGACAAGGGTAGGGACAGAGTTGGAAGGCCCAATCTAAACAAAGGAGGAAAAAGTCACACATTTTAACAGAATTGTATGCAAGTGATTTTACTCCTTAGGGCTATTGCTTCATGTTCTCTGTTCATTCAGGTGAGTGGCAGTGTTACAGTGCATTAGTCACATTTTCTAATTCTCCTTTGTTCTCTTTTCTAACACAAATGTGGATTGTTGGATCAATCTAGATCACTCCAGAGTCTTAGTGTGGATGTTACATTCTGTATGCCTCATCTGGCACTTCTCATGCACTCTGCCCAAGAATAAATGAGTCTTAAATGTGGCACTGCTTCTATACTTCAGTGCTAATGGAAAGGGAAAGTGTTCTTCTGACTGACAGAATAAAGGTCAGAAGCTGTGTGAAAATATGGCAGACCCTATATGTGGGATTCAGATAAATCTATGCCAGAAGTACTAAATTCCCTCTGTTCACATCTAATTTTACAGCATGAGTTGAACTTGCAGATTGCAGTTCCCTCATTACTTCAGGACTTTTTTTAAAAGTTTTTAAAAAACAGAGTGAAAAAGCTAGGGGGTTTTGCTGTGCAAAACCTTCTGTTGTATGAGAGGTCAAGCCAAATGAAAGCAAAGGTTCTTCTTGGATCCAAAAATCAATAACTCTTTGGAATTACTGCAAAGACTTGGTGCACTACTGCCAACACTTCAAAAGAAAAAGATCTATTTTCATGCCCTTATACTCACCCTCACCCTGTTTAATTGATGCAGCATTTTTTCGGTGTAGAAAATACAATTCTTTGTAGTAACTGATTTGTTACAAGTAAATAAAGGGTAATTATGTAGCCTGCTGTTCATATTAGACAATCCATTTAAGCTCCTGCTCTACAGATGTTTAAGTCTATACAGATGCTTGGCAGCGGACTGAGGGCATATTTACTGCCTATCTGCAGTGAGCAGGGACTAAAGTCACTAAATCTGCAAAATGTGGTAAGAGATCGTACTGATTTTCTAACAGCCATCCAGCATTACATAGATACTTTATCATGGAGCTGTACACAAGTTACTTAGTCCTGCCAGTGAAGGCATTAATTAAGTAAGGAAAAGCAGCCTACAGATGCAACCAGTCTTGCTTTCAGATGCAAACTGTGTGCCTGCAGCTTTTTTGTGTGTCTCAGCTTTACAGTTCTCTCCAGTTCCAGCTTGGATGCTGGTCCTCTTGTTTAGCAAGTGTCAACAGTTTGAAGGGCAGCTTTGGAAAAGAAGCAGTATAAAATAAAATTCATATTTTTGAAAGTTTAGCTTTGCCTATGTTAAAAGCAAGGCTATGTACAATGAACTGTGAAAACACGGCAAGAAATGACAGTCTCAGCTGATAATATCTACAGGAAATAAAACCCTGCAGAAATCTCAACTTGCTGTCAAAAACAGCCCAAACATTATACACATGGCTTGTACAGTTAAGAACCTGGAACCAGAGTGTGCTGAAGTGCTAAACTGGTTTTTGACAGCCCTAGTATCTTGCAGGACAGAGGATGACTTTTTTCATTTCACTGCATTCTCTTAGTTCCATTCAGTGACTATTTAATTCAAACCTGGGAAACCAGCTGGGAGTTGAAAAAGCAGAGAGGCTGATATTCCTCTCAGAGCTTTCAAAAAGTATGGGAGGGGAGGAGAAGGAGATCTACCAGCACTTCTGAAAGCTTAGTGAGATCGTGACCAGAAAGAACCACTGCTGTTCAATTCACTGGTAGATATTGTTCCCTTCCTTAAAAAGTCAGCTGGTTTTAATGTAAGGCTCTTTCCCCCCATTTAAAAAAATGTTCTCAGCACATTTTAGGTAGCTTTTTTTCTTTTTTTATGTGAATGTTATATGTCCAGTTGATATCCATATGCAGCTTAGTTCAAATCATAAGAGAGGATCTAGCACTTTGTAATTAAGCAGTGAGGTGTGGGCATATATGATAGAAATAATGGGGACAGAGAATAAGAATAAACACTGTTTATTGTTTCATTGTTTAAGTCAGAAGGGTTCAACATGTGACCCACAGGTTTTGTGCAGCCTGCCAAGACAGCTACACTGGCTAACATCCCATTCCTCTTTGCCCAGCTTGCTGTGGATTTCTCACAAGCAACGTGGAAGGCAGATGAAACACTCTGACAGCAGTAACTTTGTCCAAGAACCTTGCTGTCTTAGGGATGCTGACACCAGCTGGGTGCCCAGAATAGGGACTGGCAGAACTCACAGAGATTATCTACTGCCCATGCATCACAAGTGTGGTCACCTATTAATTGTCCAGTCTTCCTCTGATACTAGAAGAAGGCCTGAGGCTTGCTCTATATCAATTACTTAAAAAAAAAAAAAAAATTGTGAGTAGATTACAATGTATGGTAGTAAAAGGAATCATTTTTTTTCAATAAAGGCTTAGGTGAAACAGGATAAAAATCAGCTATTTAAACTGTGTATTTCAGCTTGCTGGTTTAAAATAATGATATTTAAATCTTTCTGTTTTAAACAATGCACTAGCAAGTAACTGTGTCAGTAGCCAGAAATTATCTGTACCTTCATGTTTAGGTCAGAAAACGAGTCCATTCCCAAGTAGAGAACAAATTAATTTGAGATTGTTGATGTCTTCCAGAGAATTGTGTTTGTGTGTGTCTGAGTGCGAAGAGTTTCGTTAGGAAGTTGTGTTACTTTTAGCACATTTGAATGAAAATTTTTGCAGAAGTGCCAGCCATGAAGGGAAATGAGACATGCTGATTAAAAGGAATCAAAAAAAGAAAAAAAGGATATTGCTTTTTCAGAAGTGCAAATTGCAAGCCAGGCCATGGTGAAAATCTCCTTGTCTGCACTGTTGATTTCATAACCTCCAGCTATCAAACCTCTTAGAGGAAAACTCGCAGATTACTAGAGCTCTGCAAATACTTTGGTTTCAGCTTTAATTCATTTCAAGATGCCTCTTCTCCCTATTAAAAAGGTTTTCTATATTTCAGGAACCTAGCAATAATACGACTTGTATTGACAGCATATCTTATTTAAAAGACATACAATGTTTCCATGGGAGCACACTATCTTCTGTATAAGGCTAACAAAAAAAATTTCAAAACCTTTCTTTCTGGGGAAGAAATTTTAAAAAATCAGACAAGGATATATAAGAACAAAAATACAATATGAATTGTATACAGTTTCTCACTATGATTGCATAAAAGCTCCTGTTACTATATATGAAGGAAGCCATATCTGTAAGTTAGATAAGGCTATAAATTAGATAGTCTGTCTTGAGAATCATAGGTTTATATCCTCACATTCCTTAAACCATACAAAAATAGGCTTTCATTCTGAGGGAAGTGGAAGTCTCTTTGTCAGTTTGGTAGAAAGAACAGCCAGTTGCTGGTCAGATGGAACACTAACCTGCAACTGCAGAAATATTTCTCCTCCCCAGTATCAAGCCAATGCCAAGTGAGGGAAATTGGTAGAATTAAGCATTCACTAAATGTTCATGAGTTGGAGCTTGCTTTTTCTAAACTCTTGATTGTCTTCAGCAAACTGTATAGATATTCATCACACTGTGGAGAAGGTTGTTCCGTTGTTTGTTGGCCCTGTCATTAAAATCATCTTCATGTGATAGACATGACATAAAACTCACACTAACTTTGATTTCTGGAAGTTCAAGGGCTTCTTTTCCTCTTTCAAAAGAGGTGCAAATGCTTTCTTACATTCCTCACATGTTGTGAGAGGATTAGAAAGGGAGATTTCAGACCATTGGCTTCCTAGAATTTTTAAGCTTGCAGTACTCATTTCCCTGATCCAGACCTTCCATGCTGGACACAGACAGCACAATCAGTCCTCTTTTGATTAGGAAACTTAGCTTGTCCTGAGGTTGTCTGAAGCCATGTGTCTTCTAGTCCTTTCATCTCCACCCATATCTCATCTGTATTCTCTTCCATTTTCCTGAAGTATAGCTAGCACGTAGATTTTTTGCCCCAGAGTACTCTTACTGTGTCAGAAATTTCTTTTTGGACTCTACTGGGCATGTACTAAATTTCACAATATTTGGGATGGGACCTGAACCACAGCCAGGAGGAAGACAGGAATACTGACAGCTACAGCAGTGCCTGCTACAGGCTAACAGGAAATGTGCTGAGTTCTCCTGCAATTGTTGGATGGCTTCTGCTATTGTAACCTTACAGGTGACACATCAAAAGGCTGTATATACTGCCTAACTAATTGCATTGCTTCATTTTTTCTTTACAAAATATTTGGCAAGTTTTGCCGGCATAGATGAGGTTTTGCATTCCAGTGAAAATAGGTGTTGGTCACCTCCCTCTCCCTTGAGAAGAGCTGCAGTTTTTCTTGGTGAAGCAGGTGTAAGAAGGCTGCAAAGACACAAATAATAGTCAAGAAATGATGAGGACATGATAAGAAATTTCAGCTGAGGGTATAGGAAGATGTGAATCTCAGAAGTGATATGACAGAAATGGTGCTGCTGTGAACAAATCCACAAGCATAAGACATATCAGAAAAAGACTTAAGATCATGGATAATGTCAACATATAGGCAGAAGAAAAGTAAAAGGGATTCATATAATATTTTATATATATTTAGGCACAGACTTTACAGTTATCATTTCAGATGGATGAGAATGTTGACAGTTCCTGACTCATGCTTTTGCTCTGCCATGTTTTTTGGTTGTTTCTATTGATCATCAGTCACTAATACTACAAGAATTATACTATTTAGGTGCCATCACTCTGACCTCATATTATTTATGTCATCCAGCACCAGGACTGCCCATGGATACTCGGTCCGTCCATGTAGCAGATGGAGTTAAAAAAGGAGATTTTCACCTCTCACATGCCTTGTGTGGGCCTTGTGCCAGTATTTGCAGGGGAAGGAAGAGAGGGAGGATATAGGAGAGCACCATCATCAATCTCATCATCCATCTGTGTTTGCTGGGTTTTTTTCTATTAGAGGGTGAAGATTATGGTGGCTATAAAACTTCACCCAGAGCTAAAAGGCAGAGCACTTATGGAAGGCTGGAAGCTGTTCATGGAACCATGCACCACACATACAAATAGTTGCTCAAAATTGAAATTCTCTTTCCAGCCGCATCTGCTTTTTGTGGCAAGAATATACAGTTTTTATAGATGACTATGCTATGATCTTGTTAGAAAAAGGGGCATTTTGTGAGTAGGATGTGTCATAAACAGCCATTACTCCCAGTACTCACTACAAAAATACCAGTATTGACAAGGATGTGAACAACTTCAAAAATTAAAGTTAGATGATGAAGATCTTAGAAGGCAATAACTAACAGCTCTTCCAAAAGCTGTATGATGGAATAATTCTCTCAAATGTGTTACCCAGTCATCTGGACATGCTGCTAAGTATAAAATACAGCACAATTACTGATTTTTAGCTCTCAAATCAAGATAATTCCCTTTATGATTTCCCCTCAGCTATATAGCAACGTAATTATTTTGCTTATATTAACATTTCTTGCTGAATATTGCATTTTCACACTGCAACTATTTAAAGTCAAATGCTGAGATTTAATCTTCTTTTTAAAATATTTCAGGAGGTAAAAAATATTACTTCTAAATAAGTTTGTAAGTTTGTTTTCCTTTGCTTCTAAGGCATAAACAATTTTTTTAATCAAAAAACATGGACTGAAAGTTGAATTTATCTGGGAGAAGATAATACTTTAAATAAAAGAGGAAATATCATTCTGAATTCAGCACACTCTTGAAAACTCAAAGGAGGGAAAACACATTTCCTGAATTTTCTTCACTTTTTTATGCATTTCATTCAGAAACATTTCTTCTTTTTAAAAATGTGAAGGAAAAAGTTATAGTGAGGAAGACAACACTCTAAGAAGAAGGGAAAACTTTCACAAATAGTTAGCTCTGCAGACTTTTTGATTAATTTTCGCATTTCCAGATTATTTACAGATGAGAACTTGCAATAGCTTCCCTGGATACTTTATTTTCTGTAGGGTTTTTTTTTACTTTTTGAGCAAGTAACCATTCCTGCTTATCATGAAAGTCTTTTAGAATGAAGTATCTTGAGATTCAAGGGATGGTATCTGCCTCATTGCAAAGTGGAGCTCAAGTCTCTTGTAACAGGTCTTTGTCCTATATAATTAAGAGTTAATGAAAATGGGTTTGACACTATGATCTGTGCTAAAGCTGCATCCACACTGGTGTACTAAATATTACAAGGACGTCACCATAAGCCCTGGCCCATGATGCCCTTGATTTGTTTGTGTACTCCTTATGCATATTTTTGACCAGTGATAACCAGCACTTTCCTAGTCAATGCCAGTCTAGGGTGAGAGAATAGCACAGGCCAGGGGCTATTCTCTTGGATGTAAATGAGGTCCAAGCAGTGTCCTGGAAGAGAATTTAACTACTGAGTGACGCTGCCTGCAAGGCTGGGGAACAGGTCCCAGACCATTTCCTTTACTAGCACTCCTTACTCACCTACCATGACTTAGTGTCTAGTAATATACCAGGCTGTTTGTGCTGGGATCCTTCTGTCAAAAAAAGCTATGGGGGCCAACAAGTTTTGAAGAACATGTTTAAACTTACGTTGCTGACAAAGTTGTACTTTGACGTGGCTTGGCTGGCTGAGGTGCCCAAGGCTAAAGTACAAGTACCAGGGTTTAACATTATGACTTGTAAAATATAGTTACTCTTTGGGGATGTAGCTGATGAGTCACTGATGCTTATTAAATGAAGTTCCATTTTTTTCCAAATTCTTTCACTTAATTTTCCCCATCTGTTCTAACATGCGGTCTGGATCAGAAAGCAATCAGTGCTCAGAGTTGATAACACAAAAGTGGGACAGCATGAAACTTACTCCTAGGCATCATTACTGCTCAGCTCTCTCTTTCAAGCCTCTGTGTACCCTTTCATTCAAAACTTTTTGGTCGGTATTTCTAAACTCGAATACAGCTGTTTTACTCTCCCTGTTTCAAATGCTCTCCTTTCAGTGTGCCTGCTATATGACAAGGCCCAGATGCATCCCTGTCCTACAGCTATGGTTCCCCATGGGAAATCCTTCAGTGTTTTAAACCACAAAACCCGTGTATGCAACTGACAGAAACCCGGCTTCCCCTGAAGAATCCCCCTCAAGGAGGTGAGGAGAAGGAGCCCACCAGCCCCTTCCTTAGCACAGTGGGGGACAGCACTGCCAGGCAGTGATAAATCTTTCGGCAGCCACCCATCCTCCCCTCCTCGCTGCCGTTGCGGCGGCTTCGTGCCAAACGCCCGCGCGTTGGAAAACATTTGTTTTGGGCCATAAAACCCAGTGGCTAACAGCTGCACATGTTGTCTCCAGTGTCATAAACCTGTCATCGGCCTGGTATTGTTTACATATGGCTACAAGGCCCTCGTAACGGAGCGTCTCTGCGCGGTGCCGCGACAGCCAATGCTTTCCTGACAGCTGTGTCAACTGGAAGCGGCACAGCCAGCTTATTTGCTTCAGCAGAAGCCTCAGTAGCCCCCACCCTAAAGACACAAATCAGATTCTTTCATTTTTTTAATGAGCTCAATGTTAATAATAGATCAACTGCAGTGCAGATGCTGGAGTGGAAATAGCTCGCATTTCACTAACAAGGCACATAATTCTCCCAGAAATAATGGATTTCAACTGAAATAGTTGCAGCCAGCCAGGCAGCACTTAAAATGCATGACCAAGTGTCCAAAATGAAATCAAAATCTGGGAAACAGGCAAAGGTGCTAATTTTCTACATCAGTGGGATTTATCAAGTTCCTACTGATTAATATGAAAAGTTGTTTTGCTGTTCAAGTGATAGAGTTTTGTTTTACTTGCACAGACTTGAAAGAAATTGATTTAGATATTACAGGAACTTCTCGATTGGCAGAATGCTTTTAAATCAGTAAATCAATTCTCTCTGCATTATAAATGGCAGTTATTAAATAGGGATTTTTTATCTCCATCTTAGTGACAATGTTCCTATATATTGAGAGAACAGTTACAATATTTTTCTTTATATACACATACCAAGATTTTTTGAAACATCTGAGTTTAATTCACTATTTTTTCCACCATCTTTCATTACTTTAAAAATATTTATTAACCTTCCCTGTCAAAGAGGGTCATTTACCCAGGATTCTTTACATAATATGATTTGAAATTGCTTGGCAAGAGGGAAGGATAAAAAAGAAATACATAAATCAGCATTTGCTTTAGAGCACATGCCTTCCCAAAGAACTCTGTCCCTGGATCATTAAAACTGAGGTTAACTTGCTTACTTTCACAGTGGGTGTTATTCCATAGTTATTCCTTAGCTGTAAAAGCTATTCCTTAGTTGTAGATTGGAGGCACAAATGCTAAAACTCAGCCGGTGTAAATTGCTCTAAATCTAGTTTTAAAATGGATCTCCAATTCTTTCATGATGGAATAGATGGAGTCCTGTCTCAGAGCAGAACAATACCAGATTAGGAGTAACTATTCTTACAAGTTTCTGGACCAAGTTAGTTTCTCTTTACTTTCCACAGGATTTTATTTTGCAGTTTCAGGACCTGTAGGCTTGTTGACAGCCTCTAATGAAATGCTGCAGCCCTCTCAAGTCACTGCCATTAAGAACTGGTCCCAGCACAAGTAGAACAGTACTGTGTATGCTCACCTGGATTTTGAATTGGCTTTATTCTACTAATGCTTTGCTGACATGATTATTTTGGATTGGTTTCTGGAGCAGATCTGGCCAGCAGGCACAGGTTCACTGCAGTGCATAATGTGGATTCTCCCTGAGGTCTGTGGAAGAGGTAAGGCTTGATCCTGCAGTGTCCTAAACTATTCCACACTTCCAATGTTTGCAGCACCTTACAGGGTTGGTCTTTTATATTTCAATTCCCTTAGCACTACTAATCTTACCTTTAAGCATCACTAATGCTACAATTACAAGTGGGATACTTAACCATAGTTTTTTGGTCTCTGCCAATTTGGGCTGAGGAAGCCATGAATTTTCAAAGCCCTTAGAATCTCATCAGAAAAATGCAGAGTGAAATGCTGTAACCATTCTAGAGAACTTCGCAACTAGAAATGACTGGGACTGTGGTTTGGACCCGGAGTCCTTGTGTGACATTACCCTTTTTAGGAAGGGTGAGTAGTTGCCCTGCTCTCTGAACACTTCTTGGGAAAGGTCAAATACCTGCTGAGTCACCTCTGTGCTCAAATGGACACTCCACCAGTGAACATCCATACATGGTGCCTGGGGTTTGTTCTCCTGGTGGCCACAGCTCGTGGTCACTCCTGACAGTTCACTCCTCATTTCCAAAAGCAGCCTCTTTTGGTCCTGCTATGATTAGCTGTCCTCTTTTCGCCCTGCTATGATTAGCTGTCCCTGGGTCCATGGGTGGTCATCCAGCTGCTAACTACTCATCAGTCTTCGTTCTACCCATAGGGCATTGATCCTAGTTTATCTAAAATATTTTCTTTTAAAGTTTTGTCTTTGATTGAAAGCACCAGCCTGAACTAGCTCTAAATCTTATGTATTATAGATCATGCTAAATTAGATAGAATTTGAAAAATTACCTCTAAATGTCTCATAGTTATTTATCATCATCCAGGTTCCATCAGCCCCCACAGGATGATCAAAGAACATTTTTTGCCTTGGTTTTGCTACACACTGGTAAAGGTTATGACATTCTCATTCAATACTTCTTATTTCCTTAACATTAATGACCAAAATGGGCAGCAAAAATGTAACACTTCTAGAATAGATTAATTTCCACCCCCTATTTGTATTCATTGCTTTTATTATCAATATCACACATTATCTGTTATGGTCTGGCATTTTAAAAGGGAGGATGACTTTATGCAGTAAGGGTAATAACTAATAAAATAGTAAAATAGCATTATGTTCCAGCAGATAAATATATATCGGAGTTTCATAGAACTAGACTTCCTGATCAGCCAATGAAAAGGAAATTAATCTAATTTATTGTTATATCATTTTTATCTAGGAATGTGTACATTAGTCTTTATGTGATTAATATACCTTAGTGCTAGAGCACCCTTTTCTTGCCCTTAGTAATTAGCTGTTACTTGATGTGAGACCATAACACTGTCTACTTAAAAGCAATTATAATCTATCTTGTGTTGGCCTGTTCAGACTTTTAAGTTTGGAGCTCTTTCTCAAGAAGACTTCAGATTTTCTATTTGCTCATGCCACTGCTGCTCCGTATGGGAAGCCTAAAAATCGTCATGAACACCTTCAGTTGAAAGAAGAGCATGAAAGTTGCAATAACAACAACAATGGCTGAGAAAAAAAATTTCAATTTGATTGAAGTTTTGGGTACCCTCTAAATAACACCAATATTTCTTCTCTGGAAAGAACATATTTGTTTCATAAGATTGCAATATCTTTCACCTGTTTCAGATGTTAAGTTTAACAAGGAGGGAACTGCGTTTTAGGATGCCTTCTAAACTTGATTTTTTTAAATTAGTACTCTTTTTCTCTCTTTTCCCTCTCCTCCAATTTTTCTTTTCCTTCAGAATGTAAGGGTGTTCTCCATCAACATGATACATTGCATGTTTAGAAGTTAGTTGTATATAACTCCAAACTCACAAAATATGAACTAGTGCTCCAAATTTTGAAATATTTTTAGAATTATTAAGATTTAGATAAGAAGAAATGAATCAAATTTTATAAATGTTATTACATATATTTTCCAGGCATCTGTGTTCAAAGCATAAGGCCACACTAAAACAATTACATGAATTGCCCTAATCAAGTTCAATCTTCATGGACCTTCGAAAGGGAAGTTGGGCAATGGAAAAAGAAAGATAAAACTGAAGTTGTCCTAATAGGGATGTGAACAGACATAAAGGCAGAGTCGTTGAGACTTGTTTCCGAACAGTAGATATATTGATTTTTCTTTTCGAGTGGATGCAACCATGTGTCTGACATCTTCATCACCTATGGCCTCTGTTCTTGTTTGACCTTTAAGTATAAATGGCACGGTTGATTTTGTTCAACTGACTTAAGGATCTGTTTTCATGGACACCATCAAACTGACTGAAATCTCCAGTTCCCAGGCAATGTAACAGGGTCATACAAAGGTGCTATTGGTTACTTTAATAATAGAATATTTCCCTAAACCAATAGTGTTAGAGATGGCAAAAAAATTAGAGACAGTCAAATCCATGACAGGTACAATCCAGTGGATCACGTCAATATGACGTTTTCTTGTTTGCTGAAATATTTGTTTGCCACAAATATTAGTGTAACTGACTGAATAATTGATGGAAACAGGGCTGGCATTTAGGAAAATCAAGGGATTTATGTGCATGATACCTCTATTGGCCTTCCTGGCAGCACATACATGCTAAAATCATGGCACAGTAGTGTAAGAAGTCTTGAAATGGCTCTCCATCTTAAAAGTTTTGCTGCAGGAGCTGTCTATTGCCTACACCAATAGATGGGTGGAATTGTTATGCTTGAGTATGGCTGCGAGCTGGGTGTTGCTTTTCTTGACATGCTGAAAATCTGCCCTCTGGAATGTCACTGCTTGCTTGCACACCATTCTCTGCTAAGGTTTTGTGGCTCCCCTGGTGACCTGCTGGTTTAAAACACAGCAAGGGAAACATGGAGAAAGTACAGAAGATTTGGATAAAATAAAATTCAAATCTTAAGACGCTGAAATCACATAACCCTTTGCAAGGGTCCAGCATTGCCTGGTATCTGAAACCTGCTCTCACGGAGCTGGGTATCTCGCAAAACTGAGAACTGAAAATTTACAGATGGCTTATTATAAAACAAAATTCTGGCTTTGACAGAAAGGGAACATTTAGTCTCCCTTGAAAGTCTATATAAGTGCAGATTTCATGGGAATGTTTATAGTTCAAGTTTCAGTGCAAGTTTCAAGTTTTCAGTTCAAGTTTCTCACTCAGCTGGTCTTTCAGTTCATCATATACAAATATGAAAAGCTCCTTAAAATTAAAATGAAAAAGAATTTGCTTAATACATTGTCATGAGTACAAATAAACCAACAAGGAATGTATTCAGACCAGAAATGAGCAGGTTTGTAAAGAGCAGAGCACTGAAATTCAGCCAGCTTTCCGGAGGGGCAGTGCAGATCAAAAAGTGGAATAAGTTTTATGACAAGTCTCATAAGATATATTTAGGGCAGATGCTGTCCATGTTGGCAAGGACATCCTTAAAGATTTCAAACTACAGTTTTAGTATGTACTCCCACCTAGTTCTGGAGCAGTGACTAGATTAATTTCTGCAGCTTGGTGGGCTCTCTCATTTAATATTGGCCAGAGGCATGGATAAAAAGTTAAGAATCAGTATTTTCAGAAGATTAGGTAATAAGAGTGACAGCTGAAAAGAACATGTTATGGTCCTTTCCTGCTCATGTAAGGCTAAGCAACACTGCTTGTGATCATTTGTTTAGGTTGTGTCATTATGGGATCCAAGTTAAATGCGGAATTTCTGATGAAGCTGAGTGGCTCACACGCTTCCCAGGATTCTGGTCTTTCTAATCTTGCTGTTACCATCTGGGCACTATGAATAAACAAACGCACAAACTAAGTCAGATGGATCTTATGCCATTTCTAGCAACTAAACTCCTCTGAAGTGAAACACGATGGAGTATAAATTTTTTTTTTTTCATTCAGTTTGTATGCATGGGCCACACTCTGAATTCTTATAATAGCAAAGTCCTCTTTGAAGTTGTTCAGTTGTCCAGCACTTTCCACTGTCAGCATTTTCTTGGATTTCGAGTCACCCTTTCCTCAGGCTTTGGATTGAATGAGAGCTTACCTGAGAAAAAAATCTGAATATGGTCTTTGTTGATTAAATGAGGTCAGTATTGCTGCAAGTCATGAACTGACCAGCTCTCATTGGGCTACACAGCCATTTCCTTACAACATACTTATATACATGTATATATACATATATATACACATATATATATAAGCACGTGTTACACTCTTGCCCTACAGCGAGGAGTAGATCCAAAGCAAAACTTTTAGATGTTTAGAACACTGCTGGTTTTCATACCAGTATCTTCCTGGGCCCTGAGAAAAGCTTTTATGGAACTAGTTCTTCTCCTCCTTGAAAACAGCATCTTATATTCCGGTAAAGACCAGGGACGTTATATGAGGGAGACCAGGTTCTACAAATTTTGGAATGATACAATCATTCTGCTTTTACTTAAACTCATCATTACCTTAGATGTCTTTCTGAACTGCTTTTCTTTCAATTTGGTTGATGGCATAGAAGATTTATTCAAGACTACATATTGATATAATTCACACAAGTAACTTACTGTAAATATGTTACATGAGGTTTTGTGTGTTAGGTACAAAAAAAAAAACAACAAAAAAAGCTAGGATTTCCAGTGTATCATTAATTCAGTTTATTGTAACCATAAAATGTATTGAGTAGGAATAATATTAGGTCTATGTTTTTCAACCCTTTTTTTTTTTTGCTCCTGTAATGATGCTTCAGCAAAACTATTTTGTTGTCCTTTATGTTGCGTACTTCCTGCACACTCATTCTTCAGCTAATAAAAGGGGGAAGTTATGATGCTGAAAGCAAAACTTTCACCTTCTGGTCTTTCATACTGAAAAAGCTGTATGATTTAGTTGCTGTCTTCATCAACGTCTCTGAAAAAAGATTCAAAATGTGCAAGTTTCCAGCAAAGGGCAAAAGAAGAACTATCCATAAATCATTAAAGTCTTGAGGACCTTTAAATTATTTATTTTTAATTATTATAGTTAATAATAATTTAATGTATCCTAGAATAAGTGAATTGATTATTATTGATTTTTGTGATGACTTCAGAACAGAGAACCCTCACCCTGGCTTAATAAATTGACTGATAAACTGACTACATTGTTAAACATTAGCCTGGAAGTAAAAGATAAGAAAGCACATGCTTTGTACTCTGATCAAGCAAGTTGTCAGTCAAAGCTGCAGAAGTATAACTAAGGAGTTTAAGAACTGAAGGAGCATAAGTTCGAGGCCCAGGAGGGGAAACATAAGACCAGACAATATTCCAATTAATGGAATTAAAGCAAAAAGATTTAAAAGGGGTTTCCCTCAGGAGACAGCATGAAAGAAAGGACAACAATTGATTCAATAATGAGAAAAGCACAAATGAGCTAACTGTGAAAAGGATCAGAATATTTACAGATGATGGTGTCTGAAGAATTAAGGAACACTAGCTTGCAATTACTGTGAATTTATTATGCCCCAGTAGCATGTTCTAATTTGGTCTCGTCTAGCCTCTGAACAAATATGTACATCCTTAAATTCCAAAGCAAAAGAAATAATCCCTTTCTGGTTGCAGTCAGGACTATGAAACTGATTAAGATCAGCAAAAATTCAAATACTATTACAAACAAAGGAAATTTCACTGAAGTTTCCTGCCAATCATCTGTATCAGCACTTGCAGGCTTCACAGCAACTTAAGGTTTATTTTAGCAATGCTGTGTTCATGAGATCCAACAGCAATACAGGTCCTCACACTCACCTTCCCACACAATGCAAGGTAGAAAGGATAAAATGAAGAGAAGGGCACAGAAATTTGCTTTTCACATGTGAAGGTGTGCATGCAGATTGCACCTGTTTCTTGTGCTGGGTTTATTACTGATGAAACCAGGTCTTCTCCCAGGAATGAGTTCTCGTCACCCAAAAAGAGGTGCCTTTCAGAGTTTCACAAACTCTTCAAGGGGAATCCTTGGTTTTAGTACTTGTATGAGGCTCACAAATCATATTTTACCCTACACATTTTGAAGATATTTCAAACTAGAAAATGGAAGAGAATTATGATTGCTATTCAAAGGGTTACAAATCATCAACTTTACAGAACTGTGTGTTCAGAAGTCTGCATGAGCCAGCATCCTTCCAGAGGTGAAAACTATTGCTGAAGTATTCTTACAATGACCCAGAAAACAGCCACATCCTTCAATGAACTACAGAGCTCTGAGCTGAAAACGGGACGGCTCTCTGTGGCCTTTCCAGGGCAGAGGACCGTGTTGTCAGTGAGTCTTGCTCCCCTCTCTCCTTTTGAAGCAGAAAATTTCATCCTTTTTTTGCATCTGGCTTCCCACCCTATCCCATGTCATTCTGGTACCAATCAAATCAGAAGTGTCAATTAATCATCAGCACACTCCTAATTGCTCATCTACTTGTCCTTACCATTGTTGCTCACCTCACGTAGGAGGCAAAGCATCAGTGATCTGGATTACCAGCTCCAGTGGAGCCTCAGCATTCCATTTTGGAAGTCAGGACTGGGGAATTCTGTAGGACTGAGGTGGCTTTCTGCTTTCTTCTGCCTCACCTCAGCTACCCACAAGGACCAGGGGACCAGCATCAGGTGGTTTCCAGGCCTATATTTTCTGTGTTCAATTTTCTGTGCTTGGTGAGCTTCTGTCATCTTCTGTTTCCAGGTTTGCAAGATAGGGCTTCCCCTTTTTCTTGCTGGAATGAAGTTTTTGGATAGAACATTTGAAGAAAAGACAATAAAAAGTAATTGTGAGGTAATTTTACTCCTCCAGAGTTAGTAAATCCAAGTATGTTGGCATAGCAAATTCGGAAAAGTTTGTAAATGTGAGGAGATGAAAGTAAAATGTTGTTGTGGTCAATTTGCTACTATGACATTTCCAGGACCAGGGGAGAATTTCTGCAGCAGTAATTAAGCTGTGCCTATCAGTGCAGGGACAAGCAAAGAGGAGATCACACATCTTAGAAAAATCTGCACAGTCACAGGCAGGTACCCTGACCTCACACTATGTATTTCTCTGTTTTAACAATTAAACTCACACCAAAAAAGAATTATAGAGACATTACTCTGTTTTCTGAACTAATAATTTGGCAAATTGATTCCAATAAATCAAACCCCTACTGGATGGCATGCAGAGTGGGGTGGTCGTATGGTAGAGGAGGGGAAGAGGAAATATTGGCTCTCTTGAAGCTAAAAAGAGCAAACTAATATTTTTAAATTTGTTTAAACAAAAATTGCTCCCTAGATGGAACACTGTGTGCTGTGTTTTGCCTGGAGCAAATGTTTATGCCTGAGTTATAAAAAAGAAGTTTGTGGCATCTCATAGTGCTGCTCATGCACACTCAGACACACAGACACAAGTCAATTCCTGTCCAATTGCTTTACATCAGGTCAAATCTCTGCTGTCTCAGCTGTTAATGGGTATCATGGGAAGCATCAGGTTTGAAAAGGTCCTTCATCTAACACTTGTCTGTCTTTTGTCAGCTTGTTAGGATGATGTGTGGTATGCCTTTTCATGTTTTCTATGGCACCCATCAGTGCTTCAGGTAACAGCACAAGGAGCCAATACTAGAGTAGTCATGTCCAGAGGAGATATTTTGATGGCAACTCTAAAAACAGAGAAAACGCTTTATTTTATCAGAAGATTCAAACAACTGCTGCCTTATCTTAGCTGTGTGTCTTTGTAGGCAAGGCTAACAACTCATATTTCACCAGTGTCATTCTGAACAAACATGAACAGCCTAAAGACCATCAAGAATCCACATGATTTATTTTTCCATCTTTCATCATCTATGGAGAAAGTGAAGACTTAGTGCTTTTGCAATATTTTTTGTAATGTATACTGTATAGCAAATGGTCATTACATGGAAGAGTGCTAGCTTGTGGTTCTGCAAATTGCAAATGTTGCAGAAGAGTGGTTCATTAGTTGTCTTGGTCAGTGTTGCAAAGCTAATTTTCTTTTCATATCGAGGGAAGTGCTCGCTGCTTTGACACAGCATAAGCTGTTTTGCCTGCACTGTATAATAATGAGTTTAGTCACTAAGGTATAATCTTAATAAGCAAAACAAGCAGAATAATAATTCAGGGTTTGCACTGACTGGTCTCTACATGGATTCTGAACTGCCTCTGCGGCTGTTACTTATCTAGAAATCTATACTGTGAAGATATCTAATGTGGAGATCAAGTCTTGCTTTAAAATAGTCTCCTGAAAGCCACGAAGTTCAGGCTGCCCTAAGGGCTGCCCCCTTCCAATAGCCTGCTTCCATCCTACCCAGAATCCCACATGGCAGCTGTAGGCCATAAAATGAGTGAGCACCTTGCAGTGGGGAAAGGCTTCTCAAAGACTTTTGAGATTGTGATTTAAGCTGAATTTTAAGTGCCTCTCTCTGACAGATCCATTACCACTGAGTACTCTGGAGGCCAACCAAAATTTTCAAGTTGGAGCACTAAGAGGTATTTATTTCCCTATACCTTTCTCTTAGGCTCACGAATACATATTCTGTTTATAAGAACAATCAGCAAGACATGCACATGTCTTTGGGAGCTGGGATCTCCCTGCCCTTCCCAAATATCTTGTTTCTTCCTATGAAGCCTTTATTTTTTTTTTTTCCCTCTTTCTTTTTAACAAAATAGTAACAACATTAATTAGTGTGGATAAGAAGGGCAATGCATGCAGCACCAGACAAGACAACCTAAGACAATCCCTGGTGAAAATGCATGTAGTCAGAGAGAGATGAGAAAGCATGAAAGCACATATCCTTCATTCCATATTCATTAAGCCAATGTCTAGGACATAAATTTCACTCCACAAAAATTTTGCAATTCTTTTTTTTTCTGAAAGCAGGAAATTTCAAAGTGCTTTACAAAGAAAAGGATCTTTTTTTGAGGTGATTGAGTGTATGAGTAATGTGAAATTTAAAATAAAAATTTCTGCCTTTCTCTACTTCTATGGGGGCACTCATGAAATCTCCCAGCTCCTTGAACAGGCTAAGTAGAGTTGTGGATGCCCTGTCCCTGGAAGTGTTCAAGGGCAAGTTGGAGGAGGCTTTGAGAAATCTGGTGTAGTAGAAGTTGTCCCTGTCCATGGCAGGGGACTGGAACTAGATGACCTTTAGGATTCCTTCCAAATCATTCTATGATTCTATGAAATTTCCTCACTACTACTCTATAGAACTCTCCTCGCCTCAGCCAGCTGTGGTCTTCCCCCTGTTCAACAAATGCAGAGATCAATGTTCTCCAAAAAGCAATGGCTGCAGCCAGAGAAATCTAGCAAACCTACCACAAGTGATAGCCAGGAAAACATGTCTCCTGGCAGCATTTCTCTTCAATAGCAACAAGAAACCTGAAGTAGGTGAGTAATTCTTTTCCCCATTCTCACCAGACATCAGTCAAATGGCTTGCTCTTCTTGCTGAGGTCATGAAGGGATGGTCTTTTCATACTAAACAGGGTGTTTTTTTGGTTTTTCTAGATCACTGAATAGAGTGACTTCCCTAACTGAAGGTTCAAGCCTTCAGATCAGTACCTGTTAAAAAAACTTATTCTCTATTATTTTTTCATTTATGTTAGAATATGTTTTGATTTGTGTTGGAACAAGTCACAGTTAAGGCTAAAACCCTCAGTATGGTAAAAGGCAAACCAAGTCCAATATATAAGGCATTCTGCAAGCATTGTCCCAACTGCAAATTAGTTCTGGTTCATAAAGGGCTCTCTGGAATAACAGCTGAATTACAAATCTTTGTCAGTAGGATAGTGATCAGCACCTGCTCATAGGCAGTAGCATTTGCCAGTGGAGGCTTTCTGTTCTACAAATAATAGTGCATACTCATAAATGCACATTCTCCTCTCCCTGTTGTCAAAGGCACTATGAAATAGCAAAGCAGTGAATTTTCATCAGTCACTTTCACTTTGATGTCTATTACCAAATGCCTGCCAATCAGTTCTGGGGCAAGGGCAAGAAAGGAAAACCATCCAACAGATGGGGGAGCAGATGGGGGAGAGTGGGAGAAGAGCCACCCACCCCATCAAACTACAGGCAGTAGCCACAGCCACAGCAGGATTACTGCTTTCTGGAGTCAGGGTGTTTTGTTGTTCATTTTAGGTTTGGTTTTTTAGCAGATATGGGCCCCATCACCTCCACCACAGTATCATCCACTTATTTTTTCAAGCTGGGTTTCCCAGGATATTCTTCAGCACGTGATAAACAAAGTCATTACTCTCATGTTTTATTACAGGTAACCAGAAAGAAAGAGGGGTTTATTGGAGCCAGGACTTTGAGAAAGATTTCTTTGCCCTTACTCCCATAGACTCACTTACCTAGCCACAACAAAACTGTCTCTCCTCTGTCAGATTAACTGTCTCAAAAACTTTTCTCTAATTAGCATTTTCTTAAAGTAGACGCTAACACTAAGGGATAGCTGAGAAACCAAAGGACAAAATAGTGGACAAATTTAACTCATTAAGCCGTTAAAAATCTATTCATTAAGTTTGTTTTTTGGTGCAAACAGCCCAAGACTGTAGCTTCCTTTCCTGCTTTCTTCCCAGAAACTGTTCATGAAGCTTGTTTACACCCTGTGATCAGAAGCAGAAGTCTCAGCCCCTAGGTTTTTTCTTCTTTGAATAGGTGAGCTTGTCATATAATTCAGTCTCCTAGCGTAAATAGCATTTCTTGTGATTTTTTTTCTATTCACTTTCAAGGTGTATTTCTGCGTAACAGCTTTAAAGTGTTTTCTCAGCACTTGTGGTTAATAGAATTTGTTCACAGCAATCTGTCAAAATCAAATCAAACATGGAAAAGAATGTCAACACAGCAATGTTTTATAAATGTACATCTATATGCAGCAAGTTTGGGGAGGGAATTACTTTGCGGATGGTTGGAGGTGTGGAGTGAGAATTGTCCATCTGCATTTCCAATGTCTCTTCAGCTCTAGCATATCTTGTAGACAGACTTATAAAACATAAAATACATTCCAGAAGGAACCTCAGAAGCTCTTCAACTCTTCAAAGACAAAACTACTGCAGAGTTATTCATCTGTCCTGTTCTTCAGATAATCCTAGAGATTCTACAACCAACAATCATTTCAGTCTTGGTATTCATTTAGACCTTTACTTCCCTAATTAAAATGTATTTCCTAATGTCTAAATTAAATTTCCTCAATTAAATGACAGCAATTAAATTGCTGCAAATTAAACTTACTACCTGTTATCCAACCTGCAGCGAACTCGGACGATGGTTATTACCATTCTCTTTGTTTACACATCCTTCTTTTTCTCTTCTGTAGATTAAACAAATCCAAATCTTTTAAAAATACTTCATGTTCGTTAGTCTTTGGTTCTCTTATCTATACTATCTTTTATAATTGTGGTATTCAGATTGGATATAGTGTTCTAGTTGAAGCCTTGACAAAAGACCTGCTATAATTTGTTTAGAAGCAATCGCATCTCAAATCTTAACTGTTCTCATCTAATGGGATTTATTTCCATAATTAGTAGAGAGCTGTTGAAGCATTGTAAAATCACCTGAAACTCTGAAGAAAGTAAATATTCTGAGAAGTTTAATATCACATCTTCCATGTGAAGTAGTCATAATACATTAAAAACAGTCAGGATCAGATACATCATTGTACTTTTATTATTTACACATGGTGGTTGAGAAAAAGTATCTCACTACATTTTCTCAAATTGCTCATCAAGACAACACAGAATCACAGAATCAATTAAGTTGGAAAAGACCTCTGAGATCATCGAGTCCAACCTGACAGTTTTGGTCTGTCAGACATCTCGTGTAAGTGAATTCTGTTCTATGTAAAGAAGAGATCCCAGGTTACTTCACTCCCCATCCTGGACTTTAAGTCAGTAAATACATATTTGCAAGTTTCTAACTTTGGATTGTATCTGGCTACATGGCAGTGCTACTCCAGAAATAGGTGATTCGAGTAGTTCTTAAAAGGCTGTTCTTAAAAACCCAACATTTCTTGAAGTTAGGCCAATTCTGAAAGTAATATATTTAGAAAAAAATCTCCCAAAACTGCAACACGAAAGTAAATTGCAGCAAAGGCAAAATGTCATATTTTCATAATAAAAGATTAAAATATTTTGCTTTCAAAACAATTCTTCTGTTACAGAATAAAGTTAAAACTATATGAAATATTTCACATGCAAAACTAAAATTCTATAATTTCTCTTTAATGGTGATTTGTCATTATTTTTCTTCAAAGCAGATGCAAAATAAGGCTTATTTCTGAGATCCTTTATGGCATGATAAAGTCCTTCCCACGGCTCTACTGAACTCTTATGGAAAGAATGCAGCTCAAAACAGCCTACCAGCACTATGAAATTTCTAGCCAGTAAGGTAGTGTAGTATTTTTTTTGTCTATCAGCTGCATCCTTATAAAAGTGATGCATGTATATAGTGATGGCAGGAATAAATACAATTTTCTGGTATATATCCACTACTTCTATTCATCTTGTATAGAATCAGAATTACTAGCGGACTGGATTATGGTTTGAAGCACCTATATCTTGCAAGGACCATTTTAGAGCACCAGTTGCAGAAGCACAGACAGAAATAAGTCATTAGGCCAAAGTACACAGGCAGAACCATCTTAATCTGATGGTCAAAGACACCAAGGCAAATACCTTCTTGAACTACACTGTTCACTGTTCCAGTCTGCAATCTGTCATTTCAGTTTACATTTAAGTCTATCTACTTAACTGTTTATTTTGGCTAAGGTGTAGTTTTAGGAGCAACTGAGATGTTGGCAGCAGTTCTGTTCTTCCAGACTCTGCCCTCCGGTGGTATCCTTCATCAGAAAGGTTGACGCAGACAACCTGGGAGGTACACAGTGCAGCAAAATTTGTCAAGGGTTATCTGTCAGAGTCTGTTAGAAACATGCTTTAATATCTCACCAAGCAACGTTTTAAATTATCACTGAGCATGAATTTCTACAACATCTCTCCCTCTGCAGACTTCTGTTGTTTCTTACTTTTGCTTGTCATAAAAAGAGCTCAGGAACAACCCAAGGTTTCATACAGTATTTATATTTTTTTCTGCCCTCACCCCAAGGCTGGAACATAAGATGAAAGACCAGCAGCAAAAAAACAACTGTTCTTGAATATCTGAAGATCTAAGTTGATCATACAGCTTTCAACTTGTTTTCTTTTCCAGATTGGTTCATCTCTATCTTGTTATACTGTATTACCAAAAAAAGTTACCCAAAAAAGTGTGCGCATGCACATTTGTAAGTAATTTTATAAAATTTTACATAATTGCAATGCTAATGTTTCCTGAAAAATCACCAGTCTGAAATGGCCATCTTCTTTCCCCCTCTCTGTTTTTCCTTTCCAATTGTTACATGGTTTTTGAAATAACAATAACTTGATTTTCTGTATTATTGCTGCTCCATTAATACTAATGTTGATGCTGTTCAACATTTATCACCTTCTTACCACATTTCTCATTTAATAGTTCACATCATAAGACTTCATACAAAGGCACAAAGACAAATAACTATTGCAAATTTAGCACTCTCCTGAGTGAGCTTTATGACGGCATTTTTGCATGACCTTTACTGTTAAACAGAAGTCATTGTAGAACAATGCGATTTACAACAGCCATAAATTCAGATACCAAAACTATTAAATTTTTTGCATAAATACTGACATAATTACAAATAAATCTATTTGGAGAGGAAAAAATGAACTTTTTGGGTTTTTTACAACACAGTACAATACTAGAATACACAGTATTAGAGTAGATAGCGCTACATGGTTGGAGGTGTAGCTCCAGGCTGGTCATGAGTACCTTGGGGCTTGTGTGCTGGAACCTCTCCTGATCAATATCTTTATCAGTGACCTGGAGGAAAAAACCAAGTGCACCCTCAACAAGTTTGCAGGTGATGCCGAACTGGGGTTGGGGGGCAGTCAAGGGGCAGAGTTGCCTTTCAGAGAGACCTAGGAAGGCTGGAGGAATGGACCAACAGGGATCTCAGGAAATTCAACAAGGGCAAGTGCAAGGTCCTACACCTTGGACTGACTAATCCCCTGCAACAATAGGGATTGGAGACCAGCCAGCTGGGGAGGAGGTCTGATGGACAGGGTGTGGGGGTGTAGGCAGAAACCAAACAGGGCTAAACAGGAGGTTTAAGGTAGGACAAGTTTAAGATTGTCCTAACACAATTTTCCCTTGGTTATGTGGATTTCACATGCTGTGAGGAAACAAAAAGACCAGCCCAAGAGAGTTAATGTAAAGTTGTCAGACTAACAGCTGAAACTGTCACTTTCAAACATGACTCATGGCCCAACATTTTTAATTCCAAGACGATTAGGAGATAAAGCTGACTCATCCATCAAAAGTGTGGCTTTTCAGGAGGAGCTATGTGTTATCTTGACATGAATTTGAGAGTGCATTTTCAAATTCAATGTATTTACGAATAACATGGAAAATACTGTGAGCAGTGAAGTATAAAATTTGCTGATTCTAAGAGGCTGATCAGTATAATAGGGAGACAAGGTATTGGGTGGAGTGTCCATATTAGCATTTTAGGTTTTATTGGGAATATGCTTTTGAAGCAAATATTTTTATTCTCAATGACTGCACTTCATTTTCCATTGCCAAAAATCTTAGAGTGCACAATCTACATTGCAGTCTGGGGAAAACTAAGCTGGATGATATACTCTGAATACAATATACTTTTCAATCCATGAGCTCAGGCTAGAGCCAAGTAACCTCCCCCAATAATACATAAAATGTATATACTGTGAATATTGGATTCCCAGCATCAGCTGGTTCACTCTAAAATTGGGTCACCTTAAAATCTTATTTTACTGAGCTGTACCACTTGCTAATGTATAGGACAACAAAATGAAGCTGAAATTCAGTTTATGTAACCATGTAGCAATGCACTGGGAGAAGAGGGAGCCACTCCAGTAGAATGTGTAAAGCAAGGTTTTGGGAACAGGTTAGATCCATGAAAAAAAGAGCTAAATAGTTCTTGTACCTAAAAATGGGTAATCAACAGCAAAGAATGATTGAGCAGCCTAGGAAAACAGGTAAAATAAATACATAGCATCCTGAAAGAGGTGGTATTGATTCTTCACTGACTTTTCCTGTATTCTTGTCCTGTCAGTCAACAAGTGGCAGTTGTCAGAGTCAGGTTTGAAATAAAAGTGGTACTTTACCCATCCGCAGTGCACTGGTGGATGTTGTGTGGGTACAAATTGTTTTTTCTTCTCTTAGTGCTCTTTTTCTTCTTTTATCTGCTTGTGCTCAGTTCTGGGACCAGACTAGTTTGACCCACAAGTTGAAACAGACAAGGTAAGAAAGACGAGTGAATCCAGAGGGAAACATGGACCTCAGAAAGTTGTATTTTAACCATCAATTGCAAAATCTTTTTTCTACAACCAAAACCTCTTCCTGTCCTCTTAGAAAGGTCAATGACAAAGTAAAACTGCAGAAAGAACGTCAATGGCATATTCCATATTTGTCACCTTCAACATATCATGTGTTATTTAATGCTTTTGTAACTGCGTATTCTTGGTTGATTGCTTTGAGTCAAAAAAGGGAAATGTAAATTTAAGGGAATGAACCTTCTAGAGCAATGTTTTCCAACCTCTATTCTAAGTCCAGGAAAGCCTTCTGTTAGTAGAAGTTTAAATCACTTTACAAGAATGCCCTCACCTTCACTGGAATGCTTTAAGGTACCTTGGTTTGAGAATTACTCTCTCCTAGGTTGAAAGGGAGACCTGTTTCTTTTCATTTCAAGTCCTTGAGTGCAATTGTTGAGTAATAACCAGCTTCAAGAATAGCTGTCAGTCCATCAGACTGAACTTGGAGCTGGAGGTGATCAGGAAACAAGAGAAATTTGTGTAACTTAAAGAGAGACAGAATAATGTTTAAAGACACTTGCCCCTGAGCAAAGCAGACTGCCTTCCTGAGCACTGTTCCAGACATGCTGGTGGGATTTGACTGCGAGCTGGAGGCGTCAGACAAGTGAAGTAAAGATAAAAGAATTAATATAATTGGAAGATGCCTTTTGCAGCAAGCCAAGATTTGAGCTCTGTAGTGTCCATTCAGTTTGGGCTGGCTGAGAGCACTCATTCTCTGCTTGTTTCTGTACTATATTGTTCCTTCTACTCCTTTCTGTAATTTGGAATATATGCTTCCTGGTCTTGGAATTAATATACCATTTAAGGCATGACAGGTCTTAATGGAGGAATACCTTGAACTAGTGCTGTAGCATACATTATTCTCTTGGTTCAAACCATTCTGACGGGAGGCAATCAAACCTAACAGTCGCCCCAGGGAGGAATTTGGCCCATATAGTCTAGCAAGACCTTGTGGTCCATCAGACACAGCCTTATAAACCCAAAAGATAAAAATCCACCTTTATTTTGTCTTCCATTTTTAAGTCTTATAATATAGGTAATTATCATTTCCACCTGCCTATTCAGATGATTTATAGTACTTGTATTGATGACTTGTGCACTGTGTTCCTTTTGTGTGAGGATTTGACCTGAAATGCTTATTGTCTACTCAGTAGTTTAAGAACTTCAGATTAAGTACTTGAAAGGGAGCACAGAGAATCTGGCATTTAATTTCCTCCTAGCTGAGTGCCATGACTTGTGTTGCATTTTCTCAGCAGCTTGAACAGTCTTGAAATCTATGACATGGCCACTGTCAGAGGGGTTCAAAAGGGTCATAAGTGGAAAAGGTGGGATTCTGTTAACTTCTGAACCAGAGTCGTGGCAGAGTGAACCCCACTACAGTGGTCACAAGTGTATGGACAACGTGAAGGATGTGATTCTAGACTGACAAGTTTATAACTGGAAACAGATGCTTATATGTACATGTTGAAATGGAAGATAAAATCAATAGTCTGAGATTGTTCTCTGTTCTTATCAGGTTCTACGTAATATTTTTTAAAACCCACTACTGCCTTTTTTCTGAAGTGATTATGAATTCTGTGCTCATATAGTTGGTTATAGAAGCAGTTCTTATTAATATTTTGCACAAAAGTTTGTGACATATCAAATCCAGAAAAAATTTGCCATGTTATAAAATGAAGGACTGTTTGCAGACATCAAAATGCAAATTTAGCAGCTCCAGTGTAAGGAGTACTTGCATGGAGGTGTGTGATGTCCAGAGAAGTACTGAGATGGCAGCTGCTTTATACTGACTTTTTTCAACAGCAAGTGACTATCCAATCACCATTGCAGAGAATTCACTGAAGCTTTTTTGTTTAGTCCTGCAATGATAAATTTCAGTAATACCTTGCACTTGTGTGAAAGCTAAAAGCTGAACTGTGTGAAGGTAATTTGTAACAGGAGGTGACCTGGATTCTGACTGATGGTCTTCATTCCTCCTGACATCTGCTTTGTAAATTCTAATGGTCAAAAAATCAGTTAACTGCCATATATGACTTGAAACTATACCATGTCCCCACACTAAGGACATTGGAGACACCTACTTTCTCATTGCTCAGAGAAACCTGCAGAGAAATAGGTACAAAACTGAAGTTGCAAGGGGGCCTGAGCTCTCTGCCACAGCAGGGCAAGCTTCTGTGGGTCCTGTGAGATGGGTCAGCCACAGCCAGGGTCTGCCTGTAGGCATCTGGGGATGCCCTCCTGCTGCCTTGCACAGGGTGACAGCTGGAGCCAATCACCTGGGATATTCTCAGGGCCTTGATAATAGTAGTGTTCTCATAATTGTATAGTTTGTCTGGGGAGCTGTTTTGCTCGTAATGACCCAAACTTGGATATTGCAGTAGCACAGAGGGATCAGCCACACAAAATCCTTCCCTGTGCAGTGGTGCATAAAAACACAAAGATTGTCTGAGCTAATGGCCTAACAAGAAAGCTCACGATGCTCAGTTTTCTGCTGTAAGTGGTGCAGAAGAAAAACAACTTACTATGTAAAATAGTCTTTTTGTTAAGGTCAGTAATGACTCCAAACTGGTATCTGCTATGTAGTTTTTCAAATTTATGGCAAGAATGTGTGATTCCATTATGAGAAATGAATATTGATGTCTGTAGTATATAGAGACAAATTGAGCTCTAATGATTTCCTAATAAAGTAATTTGTTCATAGATCACAAGGGGATACGAGCAAGAAATTTTTAATGGTAAGGCCAAAGTAATTATTTTTCAGCATCTAATTACACCTATACAACTGATCTGGGCTACATTTGCTGAACTAAATGATGATATAGAATGTCCCACTGAGGTTCACATTCATCATTAAAAGCCAGTTCCTGGCCTTTGACAAGAGGGCAGAGCAGCTCCTGAGAGGTAATTTAATATAATTAGGAGGATATTATGTTTACTATCTGCACAATGTGCTTGCTTTAGATTAGACCTGACAACTGGAGAAGAAGAAGGACATTTTTTCCAAAATTAGCCTTGTCATCTCAGATCAAACTTTGTAGTTTTTTCTTTCTTTTCCCATCTCTAAATTGTAGCTAATGAGAAGGAAGAAGCTTGTCACTGGAGTCAAAATAACAGTATATGGTTGATGGTGCTGGAGATACTGTGACACTTGTGCAAGATTTATAGAGACACACAGGGAAGGACCAGCCCTGCTTTGCTGGGTGCTGGATACAGGATATCGTCGTATGCAAACAAGTGCATAATGAAAGTTTCACTGGAAACTTAGAGAGTTTAAATTTTTTTGCAGTGTTTTCAGTGAACAGCATATTGACCAAAGCACTTTTTTCCTGTAAATTTGTTTATGCAAACAAATCCAAACTGTGCTTCATATTATCGACAGCATTTTAAGACTTCCTGTTGATTGCTGTCAGCATGCTCCTAGCGAGATCTTTTGGGTTTGTTGTTTTGGGGTTTTTTGCCGTGAAGAAGTTCCTATGCTTTCCAGAGGGATCGGGAAGTTGTGTATATGAGAGAGCAAGTGCAGTTTGAGCAATACTGAGTTTATCCACTTTGTGCACTCTGAAACACCAGACTGACAAATTCAGACTCTTCTTTTCAGCAATGCCTTGAGGGTTAGGGCAGTGAAGAAGCCAGCAGATCTGAAGCAGTGTGGGACAGAACAGAACTTTGGAGTGGAACTTTTCAAGGCAATATGAACATCAAAAAGAAAGTCAATTCAGTCAATGGCATTCAGGAAAGAGTTTTCCCATTAAAAATTATGTAGTTTTTCACAACACCTTGAACACATGAAAGTTTCTGAAAGCCAAGGCATCAAGACCCCCACAGGCCAAGTAAGAACACTAAGAGAGAGATTTAAAAAACATGAGGTTTGGTGGAAACTCATTTAAATGAAGGAACTTCTTATTTCAGCAAACCATTTACTTGTTGTATTTCTTCCCTCCACTCTTTAGGGAAATATTTCCCACAAGGCTTCACGGTCCTTTTCTCTGAGTCAATCTCCTCTGCACAGGAAACAGACCTGGACTCCTGCCATGAAAGGGAGTACACAGGCTGGTACTTTAGAGATGAATTTTTCCTTTCACTGCTTCTCTTCTTCTGCTGAACCCCATTGCACTTGCTGGTCAGGAGAAGGAAGAGTTGTTTTTCTTTCAACCAAGTCCTTCAGTGAGCAGATAGTCCAGTTTGTTTTGGCACTTGTGATTTTTTTCCTTCCACAGACTTTGCTGTAAGTCAATCTCCCCTCACACCTGGATGCAGGCACAGAGCACAAACTCTCCCAGCACTGTGCACAAACAGTGCTCCCTCCCAGTGCCTCACACTCATCTCTGTGTCTTCCCCTCTTCTCACACCCACCAACTCATCCCTTCATTCCATGTGGCACAACATATTCCCAGATATCTCCCCAGATAGCTCCTGTGCTGCTGTTTCTGCATGATGAAATTCAGCTCCAGCCTCAAGTCAGCCCTGTTTTCTGCAATTATCGCTGTGAAGATTATCTGAAAAGGTGTGTTCGGCACCCATTAGAAATTTAATTTATAATTTACCTAGATTTTCAAGCCACTTCTTTCTGTTACTCAGTTCAGCATAATAACTATGCTCTATCTGCAGCAAAGGACAGCATGAGCTCGATATTAAAAGGAAAAGTTTGTTTTACTCTCTGTATAACTGGTTCTGCAGTGCTGTGTAGGGCAATGTCACTCTCTGACACATTTTATCCCTGTAATGCTATTAAGAACAGTATCAAAACACCTTATTTGCTTTGCCAGTAGCAGTCACATAAATTAAAGATGCCCAGAAGCAGCTTACATTATTTCTAGCAGCTTTGAAAAATGATCTAATTTTGATTGCAAGTAGTGTAACAATCTTCTCTGTGATATAACTCTTTATTTGACTTTTTCCTTCATTCTCCAGCTTCAAATTTTGCCAAGTACAAAAACTAACAACTGGTTTCTATTACCATTTAGATTCTCTCCAGAAAGTCAGAGTGTGGAAAACTAAAAGAATTTCTGCTTTGTTTTCCTGTATTTTCAATGAAACTCTGGATCTGTTAATTTGAAGGGGATTATGGAATTGATGTCCTCTAATGTTAATCTCTCTCCATCCAGGGGAACCTTTTTCTGTTTTCAATGACAAAAATCCCACTTATTGTTTGAAAACTGTTATTAGATGTATTAGTCAAGCAATGAGTTTGCTGTGAGTTCTTAAGCAAGGTGACCACCTTAGCAAGTGAGCTAAATGAGAGAAGTTTTTTTGCCCTTGTGTTAAACGGTGTGGTCAAGTCTTCTTTTCAATTATTCTTCTGTAAGCAGCAGGAAGAAACTTGCCTGTGTCTCCAAATCCTCTGGTTTACCAGGTGTAAATCTAGGACACCTTATTGATAAGAAATTCATATAAATATATGAGGCAGCTCAAAATTAAAATAAACAAACAAATCAAGAATCTACAAAGAGTAATATATTTCAGCCTTCATTGAAATATTGTGTCAGAACCTGGAATATATCTCTCTGTGGGAAGATCTGCATGATTTAGTGGCACATCTGTTATCAGATGTCTTAAGATTCTGATTTATTTGCTACATAAATTAAGAATTTCCTATTTTAACTTTGAAAATGCTTTCACATCCTATTTTTTATCTCAGTGCACTATAAACTCCCAATGCAAATGTTTTTCAGTCTTTCATCCAGGACACGTCTAAGCAATTGCTCCTGCCTTGCCCTGCTCTCAGAACGGATGGTATTCAGGATGGCTTTTTTCCCTTCATCAGATGGATTTAGTGCTAGACTGGAAGATGACTGTTCTATGTGATGGCAACTTGCAAAGGGTTGAAATTAGTCTGTATTTCATGCCAGTCATTAGAACTGGGTAGCCTGTGCTGTGGGTAACATAAATACAAGGCTGCCATCAAAGCATGAGCCTGTAGCCAGTCAATTAGTTCAACAGACAAAAGCACTGGGCCAAATCTCCTTTTACTCCCCATCTTTTCACAACCTCATTCTTCCCCTCATTTCACAGGGGCAGTGCTGGGCCAGTGGCCACTGCTTCCTCACCACAGCTGCAGACTAGCAGGGCTGACACTCATGGTGTGCAAAAATCCACTATTCTCTTTCCCTTGAGCCCTTTTCCCTGGTTTTGGCACACTTTGGAAGGAAGCATACAATGGTGGCTCCCAGATGTTCCTTTAAAACACACAGACCAAAAGGCTCAGGCACAGTGCTCAGAGAACAAACAATGCAAATCGATGTGTCATGATTTATAGCAGCTAGGGAATTTGGCTCAGGAAGGCAAGCAGTCTGATGGCATTGTAGAGGTGAAAATGCAGACAGTGAAGCCCATCATGTTTATTATGTACAGTTCTGGGATGCAAGCACTGTTCTCCTCAGAGGGAAGCATCCTGCTCAGGCAGGTGCAAGTGCTGTCTGGAATTCATCAGTATCTGAGTGCTTACAGCCCCCTGCTATGGTGCTGTAAATCAAAGGGATGCACACTAATGTAGGAGAACATTGCATACGTCAATTCATTAGTCAATGGAGTGGGAAAGATTGGCGTATCAGTCATGAAGATATATGAAGTCTGCCTCTTAATGATGTTAGCTCGTAGGCAGTTTGTGATGGAACCTTTGTGGCCTGATGACTGTGTTTAATATGTGCAATCCATACCCAAATAAATCTGTGGCTGGCAAGAGAGCACAGACACTTTGTTAGGTTTATGGAACAAAACACACCAAGTGTTGTGGGCAGCATTAACATTTAACAGTGTTAAGCCAGCATACAGAGAAGTTCATTATTGGATCCAAATTAAAAAATAATAATTACATAATGAAAGCAGTTGGTATGGGCTGTAATACTTTTCAGGGCAGGATAGAGACCCATCAGACCCTGTTGCTGTTGCAGTCACGTCGGTGCCCGTAGGAACTGGATGTTCTGTGGAGTGTGTGCAGCATTAATCAGTCTAGAATTTGTCACTGCTCAAGGTGCAGCAGCTCCAAGTGCAGGCAGGAACTGCCTTGCATCAAAAATGTCATACTGACACATTGCTGAACAGAAGAACAAACCAACAAGCAAACAGAGAAGAAAGTACTATATAAGGCAGATTTTAAATGCTGCTCCTTCTTGAAATCTATACTAGTAAGATAATCCTCTTCAAAAGGAAAAGATCTCACAGAAAATCTACTTATTTATAAGCAATTATTTTTCAAATCTTTAAAGACTCAGATCCTCAGCTATAGTAAATAAACTCTTCCGAAGTAAATTAAGCAGCATAGATGTACACCAACCAAAGACCTGGCCCTACTTAGTGCTCCAGTTTCTTTCTGCTATGGTTTGCCATTGTAACAGTATGTGAAGTTGTCATCTACCTCTGCTTTGTTCTGCTCCCACATGAAAAATAGGGAGTGTCTCCCACTTCTTAGAAGGCATTAGTTTTCAGGGACGGTTTTATGATATAGCAGCAGGAGCTGGTAGCAGCAGTGCTCCCACCCACACAAGCTCCCTTCAGTGGCTGGAGAGCAAAAGTAATTGCACCACAGCTAGGACAGGAGTAGCATGTATAGGAGTAAGGCGGGATGCTGGGATGAATTGCAAGTGTTCCTTTAATCACAGTATCATAAACGGTGAACCCTGGTTATGCTTTGCAAGCAAACAGCAGTGAGGTAACCAGAATAGCTGTGCCTCAGAACGAATGGTTTACCGAGATCAATAGATGAGACCATGCACTTTAGAGAAGAGGTTGTAAATTGCTTGAAGTCCTGGCATCAAGTTCATATTTAGAAAAAAGTTTCACTCCTAATAGATGTGAGCTTTTTTTTAAATAGAGCTTAAAGTAATCAGGCTGACAGAAAGACTAATTCAGTGCACTACCAAGGACTGGCTTAATCCTGCCCTAGCACACACGTTGATCCTGAAAGATTTTTCTGATTGAACTGCAGAAAATGTTGAAATATTTCTGTGAATATGAGGTAAGCAGTCACTGAATTTTGTAGCATATGAAAACTCCAGATAAAGGTATGGGGACTTAGCTGACAGCACTGAAACAAGCTTATCTTCTTCTTAGCAGTGATTTTAAATACTGCCATTTGAGTGTCAGGGAACATAGAGCCATAATTTAAAACCTGGAAAAGAAATTCAGTAGGAAAACATGCTTACAGAAGAGGACTTTTAAAATTCATCATGTGTCCTGTATGACTTTCAAATATTGTATTTTTTCATATGTGTGTTTATATACCCATGACAAAAAAAAAATGAAACCCAAAACTTCTCAAGTGTTTAAAAGCATCCATGAAAATATAAATCCCATCTGGAAAAAAATATGTGCTATTTTTCAATTTTTTGCCTGCTAGTTGCTAGTTCATAATGTTTCTCCTACATTTCCTATTCTAAACTGCAGGACAGATAATGTACATCCAGGATTTGGCACATTCCAACTTACAAGTATCTACCTTTATTCAGGCGACAATATTCCTTTAAACCACACATGGACCAGTGTGAGGAATTAAATTTGAAGCTAATTTTGTGTCTGCTTCATGTCAAAGCAGTCTTGTACATCATCCAATCAGAGGGAATGTCTGACAGAAAAAAGGTTGGCCATGACTGATTTTGTGGGTATCCTTCAGGGTAAGATGGTTAGAAGACAACTGGCCACTAGCTGGAGGACTTAATTCAGCTAGTATTGACTTGGAGCTGAAGAGGTAGGTTTTCACCCTGGCAAAAGACAGAGGTGTATCACTCTTTTAACCACCATTTTGTGAAGAGAGAGGAAGCTTAAACAAAATAGATCCTTTTTCTTTCTCTGCAAAAGAGAACACATTTGGTTTCTGTGAAGAAACAAATACACTCGCTTAAATGTATTTCTAATTTTCTTGGTCTTTATGTTACCAGTATTGTTTGAAGTAGAAAAAATTTTAGGTACTTCTCTGCCAAATCCACACTGGTTTTACCATAAATACACAGCTATTTTGAGTCAGAGGGGAAGATGATCTAGCCCAGCTTGACAGATGACAATATTGGACACCCAGGAAAAGTTTTAGAGCACACAGTGACACTTATTATGCCAATATCCAGTGGCCTACAACTCAGTGACTTCACCTAATGTCTTCTACTTGTTTTTAACATGTGTTGGAGGGACTGCCAATTCTTTGGGGTTTGTGGGGACTTTATTGATAGGCGTGGTAGTTCTGTGTTCGGCATCCAGACCACACCATGGCAAGAAGTTCCACGGTTTGACTCATTTTGTTTCTTTTGAACCTGATGTGGGTTTGTTTCATGTGATGCCTCCATTAGGCTTCCACACTCACCCCTTCCTGGGAACCCCAAAGAGTCATATTTTTGGGAGGGATGGTGAATGACCTCACAAAAAATCACAAAAAAAAAGATGCAGGTTTGAGTATTGAACCAAAGGGACTCATAGGGTGGGGTATTTCCCACAAATAAGGTTTGAGGGTGAAGACCAAGGAGCCTGTACAGAATAAAGGACAGTCAAAACACAAATTCAGAGTCTGCACCAAACACTCAAGTGTAAAGAATGCTGGGGAGGGAGGAGTTTGACAAATGGTGGCAGCACTTTGGAAGATAGCCAAAGGAAATGCAAGTTCAGGATTAATATATACCTATATAAAACATACTCCCAGGTCAGGTTTTGGGAAAAATTCTTTTTGCTGCAGGTGCACAGCTAGTGATCAGAAAGTTAATGCAGCAAAGCACCTCTTATTAGCTCTGGCTCTCTTATTCTAACTGGCTGTCATTCAGAGAATAGGAAGCTCAACACTGCGTGGAGAATTGTCCTCTCCACCTGGCAGTGATTAATTTCACACATCCAGCCATCAGGGACTCTGTAGGAGATTCTGGTTATATTTCTTTCTTGTCTCAAAGCAGAATTTACTGTCTGTACTTCGTATTCAGTTCTAAATGAATTTTCATTGTTTGGGGGGGAAATGTCTCGTAATTCTTTGACTGCCTTAGAATTAAAAATATTTGCATTTGTTGCATTTGAACCAAACTATTTATGGAGTTAAATTTTCAAACATGTTATTAAGCATATCAACACAAATAATTTTCAAGCATGGTAAGGAGTTGGGTTTTTTCTCTAAAAGGAAAATAATGAATAGATTTTTCTTCCTCTCTCCTCAGTGCTGCAAATGTGGATTCCTTCTTATTTTGACTGGTCAAGAAAACCCAGGCCTAAGGCTGAAATTGATAATGGTCCTCTTTTTGCTTACAGTACAAGATGCCCAGAACACTTCCTCTAAAATATCTCAGGCAAGGCGCTGAGAGGAAAAGCTGCTGACCTTGATGCAACTCCTAACTTATGAAAACACCAGTTCTGAGCAACCATAAGGCCCCAAAACCACTTTGTGTTGCAGACAAGGAAATCTTTCAGCTACTTCAGCCCCTCCAAAGTTGCTGCTGTTGGGCAGAAGCTTTAGCTTAATTCACTTTCTGAGAGATTATGCCTCTAACAGGATTAATGAAAGGCTAAGTTGATAGGGAATAATAGAAAGGGGTGGCAAGGCAGAAGTGTCAGATCCAGATGCAAAGGACGATGTTACAGGTGAGAAGGCAGCTGAAGGGGCAGGGCAGGACATAACTCATGCTAAATGAGAGCTTGAGCAGGAGGAGGGGAGAATAGGAATATGGATGGGGAAATTGATGAGAAAACTGGCTTCTAAACAGTGTTTGTGTCCAGCTTGGGGGATCTCCACATTAGGTTTCATCTTGAAACATAAATAGGAATAGATTGTTGGACCAAGTTCAGTGTTAACTTCATAGTAAAGTGATCTGCAACTTGTTAATGTTTGTTATGGACAAACAGAATAAAACTCATAGTAATAAACAAAAGCTTTTAATAAAAGATGAAAGTTAGATTAAAACTCACAAGACATTCAGAAAAAACATCCATGGTTATTCTCTGGAAACATTTGAGTTTATTCTACCACTTATAGAAAGCACATGGACCTGTTAACATGAAAATCAAATGTGTTGTTCAGAGGGAAGATGAAAGTAAAGCAATACAACACTGTTCAATTTCTATTTATGTATTATTATGAACACATCAGAAAAGGGATATTGAGGAAAATTGGTCAAGTCCAATAGCAAAATCGTAGCAATCGAATAAAAAGGAAACTCCGCTATGTAATTCTTCAGAATCTTTGTGACAATGACATGATTTCTTTACTAGAAGAATTTGGTAAAATCTGAACAGCGTGAAAAAAATGAAAAATAATTATTTTTCCTCAATTGGGAAAACATTCTAATGAAATGCCAAAGCAAGAAACTTGATTTGACCCACGAGACTGGTAAATAAATAACTATCTGTTTAACAGAGCAGTTTTGCTTAGCTGATGGTTTGTCAATCGGACCTCCACTGGTTCCAGTGGTCACTTCCACTGATCACAGAGTTTGGAATTCCTTATGAACCAGTAAAAACATCACACACATCTCAAAGGAGAGCCCAGATTTGTGACAACACATTAACCAATACTTTCAAAACTATTCAGGTGACAAAGAAATTAAGTGAGGAAATAATGTCAAGGGCTTTGTGGATTTCTGCAATCCAAGAGAAAAATAATGTGGGAAGTTATTAGAAACTCCATTCTGAAATGTGGGGGTTTTTGCTTCTGTCCACAGGAAAGGGCTCTTGAAATGTTTATCTTTCTAGTACTGGAAGGTCTGGGGATCCTGGTACTTATACTACAGTACAAATGGTATGGATAGAGTGAATGGGGGAAGTTTTGTTATTTGACACAGCACAACCTATGGTAGAAAACTGTATCTGTGTCCAATCAAGTGTGTTTTCCGCTACCAAAGAATGGGAGAAGTTTCTGAGGGCTATTAAAACCCTTGAAAACATAATTTAGGGTTCTCAGCTGATTCATTCTAAGGAAAGACAAATGCAGGAAGTGTTCCACTTGAAGGACAGAAGGCTCTTTGCTCTACAGCAAAAAGAAAAACAAGGTCAAATGGATGAAAGCTGGAAGTAAAACTCTCTCCAAGTTGCAGTGAACCAATTTACCACTGTTTGTGGATTCTGTATCAATAGAAAGAAGAAAAAATTAAACTTGGAGCTTTTTGCAAAGGCTCTGCTCTGAAATAGAAGCATATCTCACGTTTCTTTGATGTAACAGAGGTCACCTTAGGTATGTATGGTAGTCCCTTTATTTTTGCAATTGGTGAAAGCAATTTCTCATTAATGGGAGTACTGTGACTGAAGAAGCAGACGAGGAAGTCATGACCTCATCTTCAGGGAATTAATTTTACTCAGCCAAAGGGGTTGGTTAGGAGAATGGAAAAGAGTTGGTTTTGCAGGATAAGGAAGAAGAAACATGATTAGAAGAAGGCAGAAAGGGTAGGAGGTAAGTACAGGGAGAAGTAACACTATTGGGGCTCACATGTTTGTGAAGTGTTTAACTGAATACAGAAATCTTGATAATTCCAATGCTGGCTATTGAACTCTCAAAACCAAGCAGTAGATGTGACATTCTGACAGCTCTGGATGTCAAGCCGCGGTCTATGGGCTGAAAGCTAAGGGAAAGGTTTGACAGTTTCCATGCTGGAAGGCCAGGATGGTATTTAAATGAGTGTGAGTAGAGCTGACTGACCACCTGAAAGTAACAGAAATCACAGTCCTGTGAGTTCAAGCAGAGCCAGCAGAGCTGAACATTTATGTGGACCCCTGTGAACAGTCTAGAGCAGGGATGCCCCGGAGAAGAGGAATTTTGGACACAATGTTACTGTCTCTCCACCAGATTGGAGGTTCTAAGATGTCGGAGATGAAGAAATGATGGATTTACACCTTGAGAAGGTTGTTCTTTTTAGAGCAAGTAACGCAAAACCTTGTCTGAGGCTGAGTGGAAACTGCTAGATCACAGAGAGGAGTTGAGAACAAGTGAAAGTGAGGAAATATGACAAAGAGCAGGGAATCTCAGCTCTTTGAGGGAACATGAGTTGTGGATGCACTTCTCCTTGGTGGAGATTAATAACGACTTTGGGTTAGAGTTTGAAACTATTACAACAAGTGACTAAGAAACAACCAAGTTAAGAGTTAGAAAGAAATGTATGTCTCAGGCAGGCAAGCTGCTAGCACATTTTACAAATTACATCTGCTCTGAGCAGGAATGTTCCAGGGAGGGTTACATTTCAGCTCAATCAATTTTTTTATACATAATTTATTTCTATAAAGGGGACACACTGATCTGATTTAATTAGGCTAATTAGAGGTCTGTGTCAAATACAGGAGTGAAGTATATGGAGGTGGGAAGGAGGCGTAGGAGTGAAAAGACAGGGGGAAAAGTCCTGGTAGGGAGAATTAGTTTTCATGCAGAAGAAAGTGACAGGAATCCAGGCAATATAAAATCTGGAAATCTGGATGCTAAGGAAATCTTGCATGACTGAGTGCTATGGTGCTGCATATTGAAGCCTGAGGTAGACTGAACAATGGAAAAGTAAAGTTTTTTTTGCTGAGCTGCAATAACTGTAGGTATATATGGGAAAGAATGGATTTTTCAGACAGGTGGATTTGAATATAGGAAGTGTAGAGACTGAAAGCCATATGGAGATGTTAAAGCAGAAATTACTGGTTAATCTGTCGAGTCTAAAGGATCAGACCAGTGCATCAAGAAGACTGACGGAAGGAGAGCTGTCAGCAAGGTAGCAAGGCAGAGTTTCTTACTCTCAGTGGCCCCATGCAGGACTGCTGTCCTTCATTTCAAAACAAGCAGGAGACTGCGGAACAAGCTGAGTGTCTCAAGTACATGACAGAAGTGATTTAAGTCAAGTTTCTACCACGACTGAAAATAACAATTGAACTAAATCCAAGATACTGACCTCTGCAAAGGTATTTACTGCATCCTGATGAAGACTGATAATGTAGCCATAAATACAGCAAGTAGCTGGAAATTCACAGTTGTGAAATACCAAGAGCCCTTGAGGCTTTTCTTCCCTTCACAGCAGGTAATGTATTTCAGTGAAATGTGAGAACAAAAAGATGATATCCCAGGAAGATTTATCTTCTTGCTCTGCATTGCATATTGAGCCTGGATTCACTTCAGCCAACATTTTTGTGATCTAGTGTTGCTTTACCAAGGAGCTTCAAATAGAAAGGAGCTGTACCAAGGAGACTCAAATAGAAAATTATGCAATCAATATATCTGACTTTAAAAAGCAATAAAATAGTTAACTTGCTTGTAACAAATGTTAATTTGTGGCTGTTCTGAAGGGACAGAAAAATCTTTATCATTTGCATGACATAATTTCCAAACTAAAGCAGTGGAGGCTGATAGCCAGCATGAAGAGTTTACGGTTGTGAGAAAGCAACATTTTGTCACATTTAATAAATAGGGAAGCTCAGTTACCAAGAAGTCCTAAGAGGCACTGAAAATGGAAGAGGGGTTTGAAGCACAAGACATTTCATGCAAGGACAATACTGTTTGTGCTGCAGATACTGAAGCTGGGGAACTGGATAACTGGGGAAAGATGCGAGTCCCTGCCTTTTGTTTCTTTGAAGAATAAACAGTTAAAGAAATGTGCCCTAGATTCCATTGCACCCAAACTTCTTTTTCACTTGCTTCTTAAGAGCACTTAAGCACTTGGAATTTCCTTGAGAGAAGCGCCATCTGAAACAGATTCTTAGCCTTACAAAAAAAAAATTAAATCTTAGCAAAATTATATTTGAATTATATTCTTGTGATGAAAGGTGTTAATGACCATAGTCAAGTGGGACTTTGATCTGCAGATTATCAACAGATTTGAAGCAGATGGGTGTGTTAATCACACAGGCTGGTGAACCTCACAGATGGGTCTGCTAATAACCCAGGCTTGTAAGGGAGGATGAAAAAAGTTTTGCAGTTTGATAACTGAAAATAAAAGGCTGTGTCTAATAGCTTACGTGGCTAAATCATCAAAGCTGTTTATAAATGCCAAGGCTACAAGACTCACTGTGCAGAAGGTGACGGGAAGGACAAAAGAAACTCCAGCATATTCCAGAGAACCAGCATAGCCCTAAGGTGTGGAAGGAAACAGGCACTGTAGTCCACAGGGACTAGAGGGTGGGAGCACAATGGGGAGGAGAAGGTGGCATCCCACCTTTTACATCCCCATCAGAGCTGCAGCATGCTGCAGATGGTGCTGAGTGATTGATTGTCACAAACACACAACAGATTGCTCTTTGAATTCCTCAGAGCATTCTGAATTGCTGGTATTCCTATCGAATACAGGGTTGAAGCTGTCCAGTGCCAAAAAAGCAAGCATTTATTCACCTGTTAGGTGTGTAGCTTAGTTACTTTGTGAATAACATGTTTGGAATAGGCTTCTCTCCCAAAGAAATCAATGAAAAAAATTGATTAATGAAATGTATTAAAAGAGTAACATTGTCCTCAGTCCACAGAGAGACAGAGATAAAATGATGGCTTTGTTCAAATTAATTGCAGAGTTCCTAGTGATTTCAGTGTCATCAGGGTTTCATGGATAATGTTGAAATACATCAAACAAAAGAATGGTTGGTTGTTTTTCATAATCTGTCATGTTAAGTTTCTGAGCAAGTAGATAAAGTTTACATGCAAAATTAATTGCGGAATATACACCACTGGTGAATCAGCACTTCAACAGAGATTTAAAAGTTGAAAATTTTGGGAAAAAATAAGTATATGTTTACTGGAGTTAATATAATTACAATGTTAATAGCTTTTTAATAATTTTCCTATTAATGAAACTGAACATTTGAAAGTTGTTGAAACAAATTTAGGGCAATGTGGAGAGATGGATTAGGAAGGATAGTCACACTTCTTTGAAACTTCTTTGCCATTAGGGTTTTAGTGAAAATGTTCTTGTGTAAGACAGGAGGACATTGATTTTCCTGTGTGTGGCACAGTGCCATGAGGACCAGATATACCCTTCAGGACAAATAAAGAAGACGTTTTCTGAAGTATGTGCACATGAACATTGTCATCCTTGGAAGATGAATTAGATTTTCAAAATGTATGACTTTTTACCTGCATCAGCATTTGACAGTTGGAAAAAGTCATTAGTGAAAATCTCCACATTAGGAAGCAGGAACAAAAAGATTGGGAAACTTTTGAATATTTGCGTATTCCTTTTGGTCAGAAAAACAGGTTAGTTCTGGGAAAAAAACAAAGCTCAATTTGCTTTCTAAATGCAACATATTTAAATAACAATTGATTGAATTTGTAAAAGAAAATTCTATACTAATCCATTATATAAATTTGTTATGTATTTTAAATATGCATTTTTACTTGGTTGATTTCCACATAAATCATGCTTTTTATATGGAATCTTTACACAATGAAAGGAACAATTCAGAAATAAAGGTTTATTACCGAGTTCATCCCTCAGTGGCTTTATCTTGAACAGCATCATTTGTTTTCTACTCATTTTCATTTCATGCCTAGCCAGAATAAGACAGCTTGGACTCTGCCTTTATGCTATTACTGCAACATACCTCTACATGAGTAACCAATGCTTATGTTGGTGCCAGAGATGGTGGGTCTTTAAAGCACAATACAAACCCAGTTCCTCACTCCTTAGCATTTGAAGTGTGGGAAAGGAAGTGGAGCTGAAGGAAACAGGGTGTTTGTGTCTATTTTCATTTTTGGAAAGGAGAAATTCCTGAGTTTGTAATGGTTGCAATTTTGTTCCATGTGGCTGATACTTAATGAGTCTCTTTATTTGCTCCTTAAGATAAGGGAATGGATGTAATATAAAATAATTTCTTTCCTGTCCTGCATCAGATGTCCCAAATTATCCTGAATGATCAGGACAACCCCAATGACTGACCTGTGTCAGAATGGACAGAAGCTTCAGGGCTTCCTTTCTGGGCAGATGTAACTTGCAGAGATGGACACAGAATGTGTCCTGAATCAAAGCTGGGTGTGATCAGCTCTGTATAGGCACAAAGAGCAGCTCAGTTCTAACCCTAGAATTTATAATTGTTTTCAGACTTTCTGAGGTCATTAAACAATTTCATTCTTACCACAGTACATGATACCTAGCTCACAATTGGTCAGATGTCTGAGCTCAGATGTTTCTATAACCGTTTTTATGCTTTGAAAAACTGGGGACAATTCCCCACATCTCTGGTCACAAAAGAAAAAAGGGAAAAAAAGGAAAAAACAAACTCACAAAACAACGCAAACAAAAATAGGCAGGGAAACTCTACTGCTAGCTCTTAGATACACTCTCATACATGCCAGACCACTTGCAGCTCTCCTTGACTTTTGCACCGAGGGACAGCTGCTGTCCTGCCTATTGCCAGCCTGCACTTCACTCTGCACATTTTCCAGTGTCTGGCAGTGTGTCCAGAGAAGAGGATGTCTCAGTTCTTTCCAAAGGCTATCACACAAGCTGAAAGATACCTTCTAGTTTGCCACTGGGCACTGTTTTTTTTTTTTTACCTTGGCCGTGCCAGGGTTCCAGGCTGCTGCTACCAGTCATGGACTTGCTGGAGAGAGAGGAAAAACCTGCACAGAATTTGAACTTGCATCATGACACAGGAGTGTGTTGCATAAGCCTTGTTGCAAAGAAGTTGTTAAAATGTGCCCAAAGGATAAAAAATAGCCAAGATGATTTATTCAGATCTTATTTCATGATCAAGGTAATTTTTTTTAAAAAAAAACCTCTGGCAATATTTGAATTTGATTACACTGGAGCTAAAATTCTATTCTTGTTTATGCCTCTTCCAAAGAAAATCTGCTTTTTTGCTCTCTACAGCATGGGTAAACAGGTATGACCTTACTGTTGTGTTGGACAACTATTCTCCTTCAGAGAAGGGATAGGACCCTGTGGATTTGTTTTTTTCCTTAATGGTAGGATAACTCCTTTTTTTTCTGGGTAATTGTACCTTTTTCCTTACTTACATGTTTGTCTGAGATCAATGAGAATACACAAATGCAGCAAAACCCTGATGCTGTGAAAACACTTGTACTTGCTGCTTCCCAAGCAAACACATAGTTTGGGCAGTGAGGGCATTGAAAACATCTCCATACCTGCCCTGAGGAGGATTGGTGGGGTCTCTGCAGGGAGGTGCAGGCACCGAAAAAGCTTCTGCATTTGGGTGAGGGGCTGAGCAAGCACTGCACACTCACTTCCAATAAACTGTGTTAAGAGTATGCCAGTGACATCTAGTGTTTGATATAAAATTCCTATAAAACCCAGTGAGTTTGCTTTGTAAAACTCTTTGCTGCAGCTGGAGTTTTGGGTGCTGTCAGGGTGCCTGATGCAAGGGGCAAGGCAGAAAGGCCATGGCACCCTTGTCAGGGGACAAGGAGACCTGGACTGTCATCCTGCAGCCAGGTAATCTCACAGCAAGCAGTGTGTTTGAGAGTTAATCATCCTCACAGAAAATAAGTAACATTGCAGAGGTGTTCACAGGGTGATGGGAACACTGTGGTCTGCCTTTTGTGTCCTCCACACTTTTCTGTGTAATGTACACCTTATCTAATAAACTGGCAGAATATTCCCACTTGGTATTGTTTTATGTGTTGGAATGAAGTGTGGCCACTGATAAGCTGTCCATGTACACACGCATACAAAAATTGCAATGGGTGCACTATGGGAGGTAGTATAGTATAATTTTAACAAGAAAAGACAGTATCTCAGAACACAGAGCAGGATTGCAATTAATGCTGAAATAAAATTCCAGCACAGTAGAGAGCTCAAAACTGGTGACACAGCACCTAGATTCAAGGCAAAAGAGAAGAATATTCCAAGGACAATTGATATCATATTCATCACATGTAAATTGATGAATTCAGTGTTCCTACAATTAATACTGATGGTCAAGCAGCTCTTGCAGCTTTTTTTAATGTTTGGTTTGTTAAAATTCCTGGTTCTAAAAATAAGGATAAAATGGACTGTGAGATCATAAACTGTATAAAAATAGATATATGCTTAATGTTGTGAAACACAGTTAAAGAAGTTAGCATATGAATGACTAATCATCATTGCAAGTATATCAAGACATCATTAATGTAAAAATATTAAAACATTGCCAGTAGAAATAGAATATCAGCTTGAACTATATACAGATTTATGACATTTTTATCTCTTTTGATATTTTCTGACTCATAGAATAGTTTGTGTTGAAAGGGACCTTTAAAGGTCGTCTAGTCCAGCAGCCCTTACAAGGAGCAGGGACACCTTCTATCTCAACAAGCCCCAATAAAAAGTCCACCCCCATCTTTTTTATACACTGCCTTTAAATATTTAAAGGCCAGAATAACATCTCCCTGCAGCTTTCTGTCCTCCAGACTTAAAAATCCCAAATCTCTCAGCCTTTCCTTACAGGAGAGGTGCTCCATCCCTCTGGTCATCATTGTGACCCTCCTCTGGATCCACTCCAGGATCCATGTCTTTCCTGTGCTGTGGACCCTCAACTGAACACAACACTCCAGGTGGGATCTCACCAGAGCAGAGCAGAGGGGCAGAATCACCTCCCTCAACCTGCTGGCCACACTGCTTTAGATGCAGCCCTGGACATGGTTGGCTTTCTTGACTACAAGTGCACATTACTGGCTCATATCCAAAATAATAGTTACTGTCAAAGTAAAGAAATGGACAAGCTCACAAGCTGATTCACGATGAAAAATCAAGACCAAAGTTTAAGATTATTTTGGCTCCTGAAGACCTGCACACATCCATATATCCATACATGATTAGATTACTTCAAGTCTTCAAAGATGCAGTGTCTGAATCAGAGGCGAGCTCTAGGTCTGGTGTCTTACATTAGATGAAGTTAATATGTTTAGTGCTTTGAAAGCCATACAAAGTCACTAGAGACGTCTTGAATTATCTTTCAAAACAAATTCAGCATCTGTGTTGTTTGATAAAAAAGTAGCACAGATGTCTGAAGCTTCTGAAGGCAGGGAGTATCAGTGGAGGTCATTTGGAGAAGATTGTGGGACACAACAGGGAAAGGACGAAAGCAATCCTAAGAATTACGCTGAGACCAGAGGAGAATTTTGTTGCAGGGCCATAATTTTCACTGTTCTGTTCCTGAAGTCAATTAATGCTACTGTATAAGTGTGATATTTTAGTTTAGACTGCTGCTGAGAGAGTTAAACAAGAATTCACATATATGGAGACAGCAGTAAGCCAATATTGTCTATTCTGAATGGGTGAAGGCATTTGGTGTGACTGAGTGTTACACATTGAACTTCAGACATAGCATAAGCAAAAGCAAAATGCATCTATAAATATAGGTCATAAACTCAAGTGATAATTTAAAAAAACCCTTATTTTTAATGACTCTTTATTCCATGGATAAGGTTAGGTACTCCCAGGTGAGTAGAATAAGTGAGTCTCACTCAGATTGCACTGTGCTTGATAGTTATAGTGGATCCTTATTCAGTACTCCCTTCTTTGGGCTCACCCAGAGCAGGAGGATAAAAAGTGCTGACAGCTCTGTAGTCATTATGTCGCTGTAGGGTTCATTCATTTTGATTACTGCTGTTACTCTGATGATTTTCTTGGTATCAGAAACAAAACTGCAGTTCTCTACAGTTCAGCTCACTTCAAGACACCATCAAATTGGTATGACTCTCACAAGCTTTTGTTGAAGTCATGGTGACAGCTATTGAGCTTTAACTAGCATTGTTGTTATGCTTGCTATAAATAATTACTTTCATCAGCCCTTTCCTTGACCGTAGATCACTGGAGAATGATGAAGCACATTCCAGGTCTCCACACATATTAGCTCTGACTTATTGCCTCACCTTCTTTATCTGAATATAAGAATAGTAGAGGGAGAGATATCCATCCAGGCTTCGCTTTCCTTTTATTTTCTGTCTAGTTTTAGAGTTTGACTCTAGTGACTTTGGGAGTGGCTTTTGTGTTGTCTTCACATGAGCAACATTTTAGCAAGGGTCTCTTGGGTGGATTCCCTTGTGCAGCACAGCTTTTTGCACCGCTAAGGCAGCAACAAGAAGCTCTAACAGAGACACAAAATGCTAGCAGAGTCCCTCAGGAGAGGAAAATCTGCCCAGCTTGACTTTGCCACTGCAAATCTGCCTGCCCCCATATGAGTAGGAGACAAAATTTACTTCAATGGCAAGAGAGGACACGCTGCAGATGTGGCAGAAGAGGCTGCTACTCTTAAGGAATCCTACTGGGAGTGATGGAGTAGAACAATTTTCCAGTAAAAGAAATAGTGTAGGTTTTAAGAATTAGATGGGTGAGAGGGCCTACACTACATCAGACTTCATGCTGGAGGTCTTCTCGTGCTTGTAGTTATGTCGTGGATCCACATTCTAAGTTGAGCTTGAAATTCCAGGTAACATACTGTCCCCATTTTCTATAAAGTGGGATTGATAGCCATCTGACCAGGCTCAGGAAAAAAAAAATCCAGTAAGTATAATTTCTTCACATTACAGGAAGATGAAATACATATTTATGCCAGTGCAAAGAAAACATGGGACAAAACTGGAGACGGGATGGGAACAGAGAGAAAGACAAGGAAAGCAGAGTGTCTCCAGTGCTGCTGTGAATCTGCACCGTTGAATAAGAAACTTTATCTTGATTATTTGAGACAGAGTGTAGAACTAGTATGGAACAAGGTTCCCTATGTACCGATGTACCATAGTGGCACTATTGTGCCTTTTTGCCATATAAAAAAAGTTGACAGAACTAGATTAATTTGCCTGCTCTTGTGGGAGGACTGGAAAACAACCAAAGCAAAATATAACGAACTAATTCTATTAAATTCACTTGTAAACTCAATTGTGATCTATTGCATACAGGTCCTTTTTTTGTTTTTTTGGTTTCTGAATTTATGGAATAGCTTCTGTCTTTACTTTTTTCACAAAAGATGAATGCAAATAAGATTATTGAGAATTAAAAATATTTGGTGGATTTATTTTCTGTGAAGCAAGTAAGAAATTAATTTCTTACATATGCATTTCTTGACAGTGTCACTTTAATTTTCTCTTAATAGGTTGGTGGAATGGCTGTTTCCATGACAGCACTGCAAATATACAGTAGGGGGACTGATAAACAGTGATGAATAACAGATCATTAGGCTTCAGGGAGAATTCTTCACTATTCTGTCGCTGCTTTTTACATTTGTCACGTAGAGACAACACATTTCACCATCATCCATGACACCAAGATAAAAGTTGTGCAACTTCCAAAGGCCCTGTGTGCTAAAAGACAACAGTTACTGCCTTTGAAGGTAGGTCAAATGCTGGCTTTAAACTATGTTAAAGTGCATCTTCTAAGAGTTAACTTGCTAACTACAATGTTTTACAATACTGAATGTCTGATCTAGCCTTGTCAAACTAGTCACAAGCCCCTACCAAGCAACAGCGCTTTAAAGATGGAAGTAGCTTCTCCTGACCCACTGTCTCAGTCATGCTCTCCAACAAAAGCAAACTCTTACAGAAAGCAGATTTACCCTCTGGTTCACTACTCCAGGGTTCACTGTGCAATCTGTGTGAATAGGTGTTGGGATAAGTCATTCTACTGAAAGCCATCAAAGGGGCAGCTCTCAGGGGGAGATGAAAGCAGAGGTGAGGGCTGTCACATACAAGACAACCCCATTGCCACAGAGGGTATGTAACCAAGTTTCACTTTGGTTCAGCCTTGAAACATACACACAGATGTCAGAAGTAAATCTGTAATTGCCTTTCCACAGAGAAATAGCAGCTGAAACATTGCTGTTTGAAGGAGGCCTGATAGTTCTAGATGCATCCTAGCACAAAATTAAAATAAACTTAAGTTTTGCAGGGATATGGATAAGCACTGGGGGAAAAAAAACACATCTCTTTAAATCAATGACAATTTTGTCAAGAACTTAAGGGGAATCAGAGTGTTATCCTTGTTCTCTTGCTTTTTATGATAATTCCCCGTTCTGATGAAACCAGAAAAGGCAGTATTGAATAAAACATTAAAATAATAGCAATTATCTGCTTGTTTAGAAAATCTGCAATGCATGATGAAATAGGAAGGTCATCTGCATGCTCACAAATTTTGTGAAAAGTTTTTCTGAAGTCTCTCATATTCTAACTATAAATGATACATTTAAATTTGCTAAGGAGTCAGTTCTCACTGCCAAGACAAATTAGTAACCAACCTGAGGCAGCTGAAGCTTTGCTCTTCTCATAACAAAATAACTGGTCTAAAAAGAGTCTAAACCAGAGTCTAAAACTCTCTGGTTTACCTAGATTGCTATCTATCAGATTTTAAGGGGGTAATTTACCAAACATTTATTTTAGTAACAGTCCAGCCTTCACAGCTTTGCACCTGTGACCAATTCCCATTCCTCCTTCTCCTACCTATTCCCCAAAGCACAGGTTCTACTAATTTGTAAGACAGTTAACCAAATCAGAGATTTATACAGAGTGATTTTTGGCCTCTCTTCTGTTTAAATATACATAAGCTCTCATCTCATTAATTGCTAGAATGTGCAAATTTCAGATATTTTAGAAAATATCCAGCCATTTTAAAAAATTCTTGTATACTTCAAAGATAACCAAAGCTGGGCTAAAGGTTACAGCAAAGCACTCGAATAATATGTCCTTTTAAAGGCTAGACTTCTGCCCAACCCATCAGCTTTAATGTTCATGGTTAATTTTTCCCCCTTCTCAGAAAGAAGTATTTTATTAGCAGTAATGCTCCACAGGAACTTCTGCTTTGTTTTGTATGACTTTAGGGCAATGTGTGACTCCCAAAGAACAAAGATTGCTTCTGTATCGTTTTAAGATACTTATCAGTTGTTATAAATCACAAGGCTTTTCCTCTGCACTTGAAACATAAGTGATAACTTTCATGCTTTGGCACTAGAACTTCTGCAGTGGAGCACTGTGCAGGCACCCAGGATAATACTGTGGAACAGAAATGTGTGGCATTTCTCAACCATTCCCATTATACAAAACAGAGTGAAGCACCAGCATGGTGAGCCATCTGTGCTAATGCCAATGATGTTATTAAATCATTCATTAAATTTCAAAATTTCATATTAGATAATTCAAATTCTTACTTTGGCATAGTGCAGAGAATTCTTTCTCTAGAAATATGAAATCAGTAGGCAAATGTGTTTGCCCTGTTTTCTAATAAATTTATGTCTGCATTGAACATCCTTACAAGTGCTATGGCTCATGTAATTATGCCTTCAGATCCTGACAGTAGAAATAGAGTCTTACTTTATGCCAGATAAATTTATCTGGTTTTAGCACAAGTAAATTTGTGTTAAATGACGCATCCATTTCTGCCAGTTTCTCCTGCCTACAAAACACAATGCCATCCAGAGGTCTACCCTAACCCTATTCCTGCCTCTATTTCCCAGCAAGGAAAGGTGTTTCTCTCTCACATTTGATGTCACTTAATAGTAGGAATATTTCCCTAGGATCATATTATAGAAGCAAATTAACGTGGTTTCACTGGTCACCATCCTGGTATGCACCTATCATACTGGTTGACCTATTTTTTCTAAGTGAGATCTAAAGATATTGGTATGTGACCATCCTCCTAGGCACTGTGCACACACAGAGCTGCCCTAAAGACCTCACAGCTCAGGTGAGATGGCAGCTCAGGAGACAGGGCTGTTAAACCAGAAAGGAAAATCACAAACTCACAAAATGATTTCACTGAAAATTTGCATTGACTACCTGTTTACATATCTGAGAATTGCCATGGAGACACTGGTGACCTCTATGTAGCTGTGTTATGATTTTCATTTAAAGAAGAACAAAAAATCCTTTTCCATGTAATTTAATGATGACTTCTAAACATGATACAGTAAATCACCACAGAATATTCACAATTTTCTTGTTTATTTTTGGAGATTGAATAACCTTGCATATGAGACAGAAAAGCATGCATGTATCTGTAACTAAAATATTTAACATGAGGTTACCATGAGCAAGCTAATGAAGAAAAGTACCTCACTTCACTGTCACAGGCAATTTGCCAGAAGAAATCCTAACTGTAGGTGTTTTACATAACTGCACATTTCATGAAACAACTGTATGTGATCTGCAAGTGCACAAGCCCTTATTCTGTTTTGCTGTTGTGCAATCCCCTTCAGCCTTTTGACATAGCCATGAAGTGGGAGAGAAAGAAGAATCATCACTGGGTGGATTTTATACTTGCTTTCCAAAACATGCATATGTTTAAGGACAATGGCCTGTAAGATGCCTTAAGTCCTTGGTATGTTTCATAAATATTTGCCCATGCTCCAGGCTCAGGGAAACAATTGCCTTCCCAGTAGAGCAGTTTTAAGTCACTTTTTGTGTATCTCTAGTGGCACAAAGGAGTTTCTATGGGGTCCAAGGTCTGTCCATGGCTCCAATCTAAGTTTGTGAAGTATATATAGTACTAGAAGAACAGTTCACAAGCATTGTATTTTTGTACTTGAAAGGGCTGCAGAACACAGTGAAATCCTAAGAGAAGAATGTTTTCTTCCCCAGTAGGCTGCACTTCAAAACCCAATTGTACAGTGTCTTCTTCCTCTGCAGAGGCTCCCTGGCATTACAGGGGATAGTTTGTGAATGAAGCCTTTCAGAATTGGCTGAGAACACAGTGCGGCACAAAAGGCATGATGGGTCATGGTTTAAAGTTGCTGCAGTAATTCCAGAAACTCAAGGTAAGCATAAAAATAAAGCAGAGGAAAAAACCATATTCTTCTTTAAGCTGAGGCTCTGATAGCTTTCTGATGGATAATAGGTGACAGTCACGTTGGAGCAAATATTCAGACATTCTTATATGCAGCCAGAGGACATTTTTTTTTTTCCAACCAGTCCTTCTTTACAATTTTTACTCTTATTTTATAAATTATTGCCCTACTTGTCAGAACCTCAGCTGTCTCACAGAGAGTCCAGTTTCAGGCTGAGTGCTTTTTGCTGGGGAAAAGGGGAAGAAAGAAAGAAGGGATGCCGGAAAGGCAGAACAAGACCATCACTGAGATCTGACGCAGTGAATGTGTGTGTGATTGTTCTCCAGGCCATGAACCAAACAATGCCAGCTCATGGGGTTAGCCTCTAGCTCCTCAGTGAAGGCAGCAGCGCAACTTTGGATGACTCCACTTGCTGAGATGAATTCAGCTCTTACAGGACAGCATTTTCTTGTCTAGGAAATCCTCATGAATCTTCTTGGGTTCTTTTTTCTTTTAAACACCTCCATTCTGAGAGGATCCTGCTGTGCATGCTCGGAGATACAGAAAAGATAGAGAACCACCTGTGAGCATACAATACCCCTAAGAAGGCAATTCTGCATGAACAGCATTGTTCTTTTGATCCATTTTCATCCCTATTTTACCAAGCACAGGAAATTCTTCATTTTTAATTTGTCCACTATCATTAACAATGTTTCATGGTGTTAATCAGTACTGCAAATGGCTAAACCTCAGGCTGACTATCTCACATGTGTGTATTATTTCTGTAGATTTGCAAAGCAACATCTGCCTGTGAAAAGATTTTTAAAAATAATAATTCAGTTAAACAAAAGAGAAGCTCTAAGCTGAATTTGTGGCTAAATTATTAATATCACTCCATGTGTAAGAATTTTTTCCCATCCTATTTTGTTTAATGATTTTTAAGTATGAATATTACATGTCATTCTGCAGTTAATTATTTATGCTGATGAAACATGGTACTTTCTGCACCTTTTTTGGATTCTAAATGGAAAGGAACATACTCTCTAGATAGTTCCTTCTGAATAGTGATGGCTCACAGAGGCTTCTTTCATCAGAGCCTGAATCATTCTCAAGCCAGTTTAAGAAGGTTTGGAGTTCACTGGGAAAAACTCTGATGAGAGTAGATCATTCATCACTGGCCACCAGCAGTGCATGTCAGGCTGCCAGCTCTGGGTGGGCTTCAAAGAGCCTTGCCTCAGAAATCCTTTCCTTCTTGATGGGAAAACCTTTCACATGAAAGATAAATTAATCATCAAGGTCTATATCTCAGAATTTTTGGGGATCTAGGAACAGTTTGCATCTGCCCAGATGGATTTTGAACTGAGCTTGGAATCTGATTAAGCAGAACTTAGACATTTTGAGCTTTCCTTTTAAATCAACACAAAAGCAGTCATCAAATATTGAAATTCTCCAGGAGTTGGAATTTTCTTTTTCCACCCAGCTCCAATGATTACTGTTTACAGATATCTCTCATTCTGTAAGCTTTTCTAGGCAAGAGCTTTGGCTGAAAAAAATCTGCAGATATTATCTCTGTTGTTGTGTCATTTCAGTCACAGAAAGGTATGGCTCTCCTGCACCATAAATCCCAGTTAATTGCCTAATCCCTGGAGTCTGGTCTTGAGAATTAGACTTCATAATAAAATGATGGCACTAGAAGATGCTGAAACATAAGAAATTGAATGAGATATAGGTCCCAGAAAAATATAAGATTGTTTTAACCAGTAGGACTACAAGGTCTTCTGGCAACCAGTCCCACTTATACACTCAGTGTACCTAAGCATTTGAGGAAGCAGAGAAAAATGTTACAAGCCTCTAACTACACATGTACAGCTACACATTAAGTGAAAGAGGCTTCTTCTCTGGGGACAACAAAGCACTAATACAAGGAATTAGAGAACATATCTTTTACTGAACCAAGCAGTGAGATATAAAAACAACACTTGGTGGAAATTCTCTAATTTAGTATGGTGGGTACATCAGCTGTGATTAGTCCTTTCTGGAGATGAATTTGGAGATACTCTTGAGCAGCCATAGAAAACAGGTGATGCAAAAACTGTGCTGCTGCTGCTGCTGCTGTTAGGCAAAGACAGAGGCAGACCTGGAAGCAGTCTTGGAAGCAGACCTAGATTAGCACCTGGATCTCAAATACTCCCTGGCTCCCCAGATGCAGAGACACTGGAAGTGGTTCAGTCACGGCAGCGCTCTATCCCAATGGTGTCCCAAGGCTCCTCCACTGCTGTCCTGGCAAGGACCCCACTGCCATGTCTGGCTCTCTGTCTCCTTGCTTTACTCATCCCACCAATCTCTCATAAAAGGAATAATGAGATTGGGCTGACATTTTTTTCTGGGAAGCACAGGGTCTCAGCTGTTATCCCCATTGCTGCAAGGTAGAGAATAGCGTTGGCTGCCAGGGGAGGGTGAAGGTATTCCCAGCTTTATTTACATGGTAACTGAGTTTTCAGGTGCTTGTTCCCCAAACCACTAATTCAGGTCTAAATGGTGTAAGCACAGCCTGTTGGCAAGAGCATCTCAGATGTCCAAATGGTCTGGGCGGAGAACAGCAAAAAAGAAAGAGACAGGGATATTTCTCAGGGCCTGTCACTCTACCTGTAGCTCCTTGCTACAGGTAGTCAGCCTTGGACTCCCTGGAAGTCAGTCCAAATTGTGCCTGTAAAAAAACTCCAAAACCTGTGCCACATGTATGAGCTCATATGGAAGTTTGCTGATGTTCCTGATGACAGTCTGAGAATTTTTTATTACGTACAAAAATTTCCATTACTAAACAATTAAAAAGAATGAAATAATAAAATCTCATGATGGTGTATGCTTCTCAGATGAAACTTTCAAAAGCCAAAAAAAAAATTTGAAAGAGTATTTTCAGATACTTTATAACTCCCCATATTTTAACAGGACTGCTTAGGCTGTGTGAAAGTCAGTGCTAACAAAATCTGTACCACTGCCAGTGCGCCAAGCTAGGCCATCCTCAGCTAACTCCAGCAGCTGCTGGTGCCATGTAAACATATTGTCAGCTTTTTTCTACATTTCCCTGAAGGCCCTTTTGCCTTGAAACCCTCCTCTTCTCAGGATTGTCTATGTTTAAACAAAAATATGTTTTCTGACACCTAACAATGACATCTTAAATAAAATAAGTTCCTGTAATTCTGATAGCAGCTACCACCCTGATTTCCATAGCTTTCATCATTCACCTTTAATCCTCTTTCTTTCTTGCTTGTCATTATTTGTCTTTGCCTTTATTCTTTCTGATCACTATTGTTATCCAATTTCCTTTCTTCTTTCATCTTTCCCTAACTCCCACTGCATTTGTGTCCTGTCATTTATGATTTTGTTTTTACTCCCCACATAGCTTTCTATCAAATATAGAACATTGTAACTGACTCTACCTTCATCTTTCTACCTTTTTTCCCTTTTTTTTGTCATGCTCTGAGGATCAGACAAAGACCAGCAATGCAGGCAGTTGCAGTCTTTTCTCACACAAAATCCACAGGGCACAACTGCTCAGTCTTTTTCCCTGATGAATGGAAGAAGAGCCTTTGGCTTTGTTTGTTATTCATATTAGGCTGAAGGTCCTGGGGGATAAAAAAATTTCTCTTACACTGGAAAGGGAAGTGGCCACTGCACCAAGCCTGCCAGAGTTCAAGAAGCATTTGTGAAATGATCTCAGGCACATGGTGTGACTCTTGGAGTGTTCTGCACAGGCCCAGAAATTGGACATTGGTGATCCTTGTGGATCCCTTCCAACTGAGATTACTCTACGGCTCTATGATTATCTGCAGTATGCAGTGCCTGGAATGTGGGGGCTCTGATTGTAAGTGGGGTAGATGCCATCATAGTAATAGTATCAGGAATTGGGGTCTGGCCTCATTGTCAGACTTTGGCTCACTTGAGTGATGTGGGAAGAGCTCAGAGGAGGCACCTCTGCTTCATGGAATTATCAAGCACTTATTTATTTTTTTACTTAGAGTATTAAAAGTAAGGGGGAAAGTGAGGTAAGGAAATACCCATGACTCTTAAAAATCTTTGCTATGCATTTGAATGGCAGCAAAGTAATGATCAGGAGTGAAAGTTTCCACCACCAGTCTAGTAAAAACAGAACCAAGGAAACCCAAAATCTCTTCAGAGATTACTCCATCCCAAGTGTCATTTAGTCTAGCATGAGGTTCATCACATGACCTCATGATATATAAGAAAGAAGAGGTCAGAGATAAATAAGTTTTTCAGTTTCTCCCCCAGAATTTCCATATCTGGGATGTATCTGTGTGACTTAGTTGAATTTGGTATTTTAGACCACTTGGCAGTATATGACATGCAACTATTTCTAAGGGGAAGGATTGCTCCCATGCCAGCAATTACACAAAACAGAGTAAATCTTCTTCTGAATATATGAGGGAATTCCCCTTTCTCCTTTTTCTCTTCCCCAAGGGGAATGGTCTTCAAAGTTCAGAGATACACTCTCAAACAGATCAGAAATTAATATTTAATACACCCTATTTGGGATTCAAGAAAATGGAAAATGGGTCATCAGCTTTAACTGCAATTCTAAAAATTTCCATGATACCAAGTTGCTTAGCTGAAGTTCTGGAATACAGCTGTATTTCTCTTAGTTGTCAAACATGGCCATACTGAATGATGTCTTATGCAGTTCCAAGAAAAAGAGATCGTGTCCTTCTCTTGAGAGAAACTTGTCCTGACAGAGGTGTCAGGGACAATCTACTTCACTCAATTCAGGATTCAGCTCTTTGTCCCTGAAGCCGTTTGCTCAGTGGAGACAGACAACTCCAAGATGTTTCTCAAGAAAACTGAGCTCACAGACTGTGAGATTGGCAACAAACCTGTCCTAAAATACTCACATTTGGGATGAAATCTCACTCGCCTTTACATGAATCATTATTTGGGCTTAAAAACATAATGTCAGCAAGGCTTAGACATAGAAGGTATTGCCCAAACAAAGAGTCCATGCTGGACTGAACTCACAGACTAAGTTCACTATCCAAACACATGGGACTACAGGCTCCCCTGAACTTGCAATCCTCAGTCACTCTTCTCTGCCATTTTTGTTCTTGTTCTTGCTGCAACTCTCTTTCCTCTGTACCACGGTCTCAAAGGAGGAGTGCTTGATTTCAGACAGGCTGGGTTTCAGGGGCTCAGGTTGCAGAATTGCTCAACTTCAGACTGAAGAAACTCCCTTTTTGTGCTAGCAAGCACCTACTCTGTAACCCTCACTGATGGATTTTCAAGAGCTCTAGAAGAACAGAATGACTGTAAGGATCTGCACATACAGTTGTATGGGAGTAAAAATTCACCCCAATTACAGACACTTATGTACCTCTGGGTTGAGCAGGCAAGCCCTTAAAACTTATGGTTTGATTCTGACCCAATAGTTGTCTTAAAACATTTAAGAGTTTTAGGGTGCCCACTTCAAGCACATGAATTAATCAACTGAGTTAGCCAGGTAGTCTCCCTCTGTAGCCAACGAAAATGAGAAGGTACCCCCTTGAAAAACTATCCTAGACCTAAAAGCACTGTTTGCAATAGCCCTGTGGATGAGAGCTATCCTTAGAATGCACTCATGGAGATCAGCTCTGCTGAAGTAGCACAGTGATTAACCCCTGTGGTGGGGAGAAGCAGCCAGTGCAACACACCCAAGAGCTAAGCACAAGCACACCATGGCCCCCAGAGTCTGTGGGTCAGAGCTGGTGAGCTCTTGCCTTGAAAGAGGGCAAGTTGCAGGCATGGTGAGGATGGGGAGGATGTGAAGTGAAACAGATGCTTGCCTGTCTTTTGACCTGGAGAGCACACTTCACTTCAGAGTGCTCATTAGGAGGAACTACAATTTCCTCTGTCAGCTTGGTAAATCTGCTTTCACTCACGCTGCATGCTTGATAAAGTTATTTGGTCTGTAATGAATACCAATTTAAACTTCTCATGCAAAATTTTGTACTGTAAAGTCATCCTACTGCATGGGATGGAAAACATCTCTTTGCATTTGTGTTTGCGCAGCACCAAGTGCCAGACTGTTCTCAGGCTGGAAGTAGGGTTCTTGGCCCTGCAATAATGAAAACAAAATTGACATTATTTGTTTTGTGGTAGTGCCTCTAGGCCTCAATCAAAACTGACACAAGACAACAGATGGATGCAAGTACACGGGGGAAACACAAGGCAAAACATTTATTCATTTAGTAAGCATCGGCCACAGTGCACCAGCTGCTTAGGTATTAAATATTTTGTAGGCATCATTGTATAGATATAAAAATCATAATAATTGTCATTATAACCTAGTCTATATGAGAGACAGAAAGGTTTTTTCAAACTATTGTATCACAATGGAAAATGTGGCCATTAAAAGCAAATATTTCTGTAAGTATAAGCATTCCGTAATTCTTCAGCTGTAAACATTACATTATCCTAGATTGTGTTGAAGCTGATAGTTGTGTTCTCATTTAAGAGCTGATAAATATCATATTAGAATTTTCTGACAAGTTTGTCTGCTGTAGACAACTGGTTATACCGTCAATGTTGGCTAATTTTACATCTGTTCAGATATTTAAACTGTTTCGAAAAGAAAACTTACCAGTTCCAAAAACACTCTAAAGCATATTAAAGTGTCACTGGTATATGAAACACATAAGAAGGAAAATTGGATAACAAATTTCATTGCAGACATTAGAACAATATTTTAAAGATGAACTTATGAAAATGTAGAGCTTGTGATTTTAGATTTTACGATTTCAATAAATATTATATTGACTGTTTTGGAACCCTGATTCAAACAGAAAAATATTAGGCCCCAAAATTACTGCTCATCAACCCCTTCAATGGCTTGGTTGTTTTGCCGAGTCCATGGAACCACAGGGAAATTTCCAATGAATTTTCCTTTTAAGTTGGAAAAAACAGGAGTGCAATTTTTCACAGCAATGTTCCAAGATTGATTAAATTCTGTACAGGGTTATTTTCTCAGACATTTAATTTTATTTGTGCTGCAATCACAGGAGAAGAGTTAGGCGTGCCTGATTTCCACGTTCTCTTTTCATGTCAGAGGTCTGTGCTCATGCTGTGGGTGGCCCATCAGGTATGACTATCGTGTATTATTCCCATTTCCAAAAGTTAAGCTAAAAGATGCTTCCTTAATATGGAAAGACAAGGATATTTAGTTTAAGCCCAATTAATTCATGTCTAAAACAAATACATTTTTCCAGGTGATTTTGCTGCCCACTTATTTTGTTTGAAGCTTAAAAGCTCCATTTACTTGCTCTCAAATTTTGTAACTAACTGTTTTCATCTGAGGTAGTTTTTGTTGTCGTCTTCTTCTTCATTTTTAAGGGACAGAAAATATTAATGGAAATTCTTCCCCCTAACTTTTCATGGACAACCTAAAGCAATTTTATAGGAAGCACATGAAGCAAGTGAAAACATACGGAGCAAGGAGTTTATGTGTATAGTACATGGCATGCTTCGCCAACATATATAACACTTATTCATAGTTCCAGCTAGTTCTTTTTTTTCTTTCTTTCTTTTATTTTTTTCTTAAGAAGGAGAAGAATGACAGCAATACTGAATTCATTGAATTGGTTCCGTGTGTGTCAACTAGCCTGGAACGTATTTCCAACTAATATAACTAACCACCAACTCCAGAGAAGGCATGTCAGATAAGGTAGCAGACCTTTAATCTTTGCAAACACTAAGGAAACATGACATGAGATTTGTAACTATTATGGTTGTTTACTTTCATCAACAAACAATAACTATCTTTCAGGTATTCATTACGTGTTCTGAAAGCTGAAAAATTCTGTAAAGTACAATTCCCAGGTGTATGGATCATGTGTGATTCAGACATACTTTTTCTATATAAAAATCAAAGTGTAAAATTTGCTACACACCCCTTAATGTTTCCCTTGGTTCTTTTTTTCCTCTGCAAGTGACTCTCTTGTTAGGACAAATGGAAGTAGCAAGAACCTTAGCTGATTCCCAGGTGACAGAAAGTTTGCATAGGGAGTATGCAATTATAAAGCATTTACATGTTCTTGAAAGCTAACATACATTACAATTATTTGAATTTTTTTTTCCCAAATAGGTATTTTTAAAAGTTCTTTTCCTTCAGTGGATTTAATATGTACTTTGGAAAGGCTAAAAGTTGGAATATCTCTAACCACCCCTCTTTTAGCTTGTCCCATCTCTTATTCTGGCTGACATCTAGACTAAATTACCCAACACAGGGGCAATGCCCATCTTTGAATAAATCCTCATCTTAGTGCTGAATTTTGTTTTTAGAAAGACATTTATCTAGACAATTGCATTTCCCATTAGTGCAAAATAAAAGTTGCATAGACTAGCTCTAATTACATTCTGGGATTTTGGTGGATGGAATTAATTATTCGAATTTCTGTCTCATGTTTACATTGCCAGTACCTGTCCTATGGAACTGCGACCTTGCTACACACCAAGCAATCCCAAATCTTCCCGTTGTGGACTAAGAAAAATTTTTGAATTTTGGCAATCTTCTGGATTCTTGACAGCCTAAGGCGGGTTTTTTTGCTCTTCAGAGGGCCATGAGAGGGTCAGAGTACGCTCTCAAGACTCTTCCTGCTCATGGTAAACACTTCCTAAAATGAGGAAGCCTGTGTCCTTCAGCGATGATGTGCAGTTCAGGTTACCACAAGGGGTCAGTAGAAATCAGTGAGAAATATTCCCTCCTTCTCCACCCCAGAAACTGCGAAACGCTCACAGCCACTATGTCATTCCTTGTTAATTTCAGGAATCCAGTGAGGGAAAACCAGACGTGATTGTTTTTTCCTTTATAACCAGACAGCTTTTCCCGCTAAAATATATGAGTGGTTTTCTAACATTATATAGAAGTTTGCTTTTGATCAAAGCTAGCTAGGGTTCAAAAGCTGGAATTCAATAATTTTTCCAGGATAATTTTTCTCCGTATTTGTTCATTACATTTGTTAAAACGAGTGCTTCAAACATGGCACAGATTCATGATCAGGGAGCAAAATTTTTGTTTCTTCCAAATGAGGTTTTGAGGAATTATTCTTTCTTTCTTAGTTAATATGATTGAATTTAAAATAAATTTTAAATTAATTAAATCATATGTCCTTGCAACTAAGCAAGTAGTTGAGAGCAGTTGCATATATTTTCTCTCCAAATGCTTATGTAACTCTTTTCTATTTTATTCATGACTGCCCCATGAAAACTAATCATCATACTTGCCCTGTTCTCTCTGTATCACATTCCATTCATTCCAAATGATGCTGGGAAAAAGTGGGGGAAAAAAAATCACCAATTTGAAGTTTGATTCTCTGTCACTTCTGTGACAAAGCTGTATGCCTAGGGAGCATTCCAGTCATAAATGACAGCAAATTAAAGACCTGCCTACACCACAGTGGGAACCTGCATCACATAAACTTTACCAAATACCATCTGACCATTTTCCTTCAGGCAAGTAGCAGGTCAAGCTGATGTCAGTTAATCTTATACTGCAGTGGTACACTAGGTAATGTTCATGGAGCCTGTGAAATTCCTCTCACCTTTTCTTGCTATAGCCATTCATCCTGAACAGTCCAATCATAATGCAGGGAAATAGATTTGCAAATAGTCAGATTTTAATTTATTGCAGACATGCAAGAAAAAGCTCAAAATACTATTAAAAAAGAAGTCCAATGGTGGAAGCTGTCAGGGAATTATGGGTTTGTAGAGTCATTTGCTGGAAGTATTATTGTACTTTGTTTCATTTATATAATGCAGACAGAATAAGTGGTAGAAAATTAAACTAGATAGGGAATTTTGCCTCTAACAAGTCAGAGTTTGGCCAGTCCTGTTGATGCTTCGGAAAAAAATTTCCACTGGTATATCACTGAGCTTTGTTCAGAGCTGGTGTATAATGAATGTATGTTCAGCGTGTTGTGCAGAAAGAGTAGGCAGAGTGAAAAAGGCTGATTTTTAATGCATATTGCAAAACCAAAACAACATTACTCTTTTAACCCAGGCAGTGACATTCCCTAAGCCTCTTGTGGCTAATATGTGCAGCAAGCAGAGGCTCTGAAACATCATTTCTCTTTTGCAACACTTGCGATTCATTATGACTGTAAAATGCATGCTCATCAAAAACAGTTTAAAAAACCTAATTGCAGTTGAAGACATATGAAGCAGTAGATTTAGAGTTGCATACTGTTTTGTGCATTGAATGTTGTGGGAAATCCTGCTGAAAATGCAGCAGAAACTGGCCCCAATCTATGTTAGAGGGCAAAAAGTGCAAGTTGCTGCCACCATGCACTGTGAAAGGCTTATCAGCTGATGGCAGATGGAAATGGGATTGTAGCATTGGGATGCTGGTTGCACACACTGTGTTCAGCTGAAACCTGTAAAAAATCTCCCTGTTCCCAAGGGAACCTGGGGAGTCACCTCTATGGATGGTAGTAAAGGAAAAGTGACAATGAAATCAGGAGGCCCAGAGCTATTAGTGATGAAGAAGTGCTGTGTCTGCTCCTTGTCATCAACAGAGGTTTACAGACAAAGAAAGTTATATCTTGGATTCAGAAGATAATAAAATGTTTTTTCTGTTTTATTTATAAGAGAAAATACAATTTTTTTCTCTTCTTTTCTTTTTTTTTTTTCAGTATGATATCCTGGAAAACTCAAATCCAGATTTTTTGGGGCACCAGAACTCATTCGCTCCACTGTGCAGAAGGTCATTCTTATTTGTTTGTGAAGATCTGGTCCACATCATAGGGTTCAAAAAGTTTTTTGAGGAATGGTTGTGTCTGCAAGCCCAAAGTGAGACTGGACTCTTGATGTGTTACCTGCTGCAAATAAATATTGCAAGTGATAGCTCATCCACTCTGGACTGAATAACCATGGTGGAGATAAACTACAACTATCACCATGCAGACTTGGAGAGCCAAGATACAGCTAGTTAATGACTAAATGGCTTGCCTCAAGTCACATCAGAGCTCAAAACTGAACTTCAATATCCTGAATCTCCTTTCTGCCTCTTAAACATCCTGTGTTTATCTACTTACTCCTGCAGTCATGATGCCAACTGACAGATGTGGCCTGACAGATGCACCTGACTGAGGATGGACATTGTGCCGGTGTCCTCAGGAGGGAAGGTAGAAGGGGAGCTGTGGATTGGAGCTCCAGTGTGTCAGGTGCTCAGAAAAAAGCTCAGGTTGGAAGCTTCAGAGGAGTTGGGAGGTGAGGAAAAAAAGGAAAAGCTTATACTTGGTAGGGGGGAAAAAGGAAATTCACTTGATAAATACAAACTCAAGACATATTTAGAAGCTGGGTATGCAAGCTGAACTTTCCCTGGGGCTAATTGCTGTAATGGCATGTTAAATAAATCCTTTCTAAACTTGGCTGTACCACACAAATGCTGTTTAAATAACGAAGTGCTCATGGACAAATTACCAAAAGTATTAGGCAGAAACAGGCTTTTATTTAACTGGAATTGAAATACATGGTGGGTTTTTTCCATCTAGTTATTGTGACCATCACAAATCAGAAAATTTTTTTTCTGTTAATCTTGGGGCTCCCTCTCCTTTTGCTGTCCTGCTTAACCACAAATACAATACATGCTCTCCTCCTTTGCTGTTTTTTACTGTTCCATGGCAGACACAGGAATGTTCTTTCTCCTTTATTGAGTTGGTAACTCCTGGGCCTTTCCTTTTCCATTGTGCACGTCAAGGCAAGGCAAAGCTGCTGGGAAATGGAAGATATTTAAATGAAATGGCAGTCTCCATGGCCAAGCTTCCTGAAGAAGGGTATTTCAGCTGATGAGTTAGAACAGCCTGTGCCCCAATTAAATCTGAATGACGGTGGTCCATTCTGAGGAAAATATGAAAGAAAAAAAGAGAGGAGTAGTGGATAGTTCTGCAATCTAAAATTCTTAAATCTGGAAAGGTTCTCTCATTCTGAGGATATGGACATAACTAGACTTTTGTGTACAAATTTATATGTATGTATTTATAAATAATTATAAACACTAGTTCATAATTTTAGATATATATGCAATACATAAAATTATTTTTTTATCTATTACATATACATGCATGTTTATATATTCCATAGAAGTATAGAAATGACTAGATTATCAGTCATAGATTCCCTGTCATGCTTCTTGTAGTGGACAAACGACTCTAAAAAAAAGTGTAGGGGTTGAAATGGCTGATAGCACCTAAGGACTAACAGACTGCTAATGGAATTCTGTAATCTTTTTAAAGGTTTCCCTAGTCAGTGAAATTATAGGAATGACCACCCTAATTGGAGAACCCTAAATGTCAGTTGCAAAACCACCTAGTAAAAGGAGGTGCTTTGTACTGGTTCACCCCTATTCCTTACCTGTTTGGTGGTCACTTGTGCCGCTATAAAGCAGTAGAATTAAAACGTGCACGGGAGGGGTCCTTGAAAGTGATAAGAAGGAGAATCTCTTCTGATATTCATCCTCATGACCAGACATGATGTAATCACAGAATATCTCAAGTTGGAAGGGACCCATAAGGATCATCAAGTCCAAATCTCTACTCCTCACAGGCCTACCTCACACTAAACCATGAGACTGAGTGTCCTCCAGACAGGCTTGGTGCCACTTCACACAGAAGAAACCTTGCAAATTCACATCTTTTAGTGTTCAGAGATGCCTTTTATTTAAGCAAATATAAGGTAAAATTAGGAATGTATACATCCACAAGGTGAAAGTTATATGTTTGGTGGCTTTTTTTATCTGGGAACATCCACAACACTTTATTTAATTCTTTTCATAAAATATTTCCTTCAAGTGTTTTCAGAAGACAGGAGAAATAAAGGTATATGATTCTTCTAAGCCTTAGAATAATGTGTTTACATATCAAGGAATCTCTTTCACAGAAATCAATATCTTTTCATTTCATCTGGGGAAAAATAATACTAGACACTTGTTGGTTCTTGACATTCTTAACACTTGTTTGCAAAAGGAAACAAAAAATTTTACAGCAGCTTCCAAGAAAACATATTATTAGATCTTAATACTTAACTGCATTTTCTCACAAACATTGATTTGCTGTTGTTATTGTTGTGACTGCATCCAGGTGGTCATATAGTTTGAAGAAAATATGCAATTAAATTGATATCAGTAAATTGTACTTGGTATATGTGCACCTGGCTAGGTCTCAGACTGAAAAGCAAATCATTTGATTTTTCTTCAGAAATGGGAAACTCAATTCCCTCTTATGAACTTGACTGTTAACAACTATCAGGAGTGATAGAGAGGGAGGCTGCTTCTAACTAAGAGGCTTCTGGGAAGTATATTGGGGCCAGAAACAGGGTAGACATCCTCATTTAGATTCCCTTGCACATTCCAGGAAAGTGCCATTATCCCAGGGGTGGTTTGTGCTGGACTGGGGGCAAGAAGGGAGTGTGAGGCAGAAGAGCTGGAGCAAGGCACTGTACAGCTCAAAGTGCTTCCTGCTTTCCACATCCACCAGAAGTCTGGGCACTCTGAACCAGAGGTCCAGGTTCCTTGACAAAATGAGCTATAGAAACAGCTTTCTATTCCTTCTCCCCAGAGGTGGCTGCAGTCCGTGGATAATTGGTTGTACACGTGCTTTCACCAGGAATTCTTTCCATGCAGAAATTGTATATAAAGTATTGATGAAAGTTTTCCTTCACAAACCATTTTTTCTGTCTGAAAAATGACTTCCTCTAAACATGCCCAGCCAACTCTGTTGTGTGTTTGTTAAAGATATGAATGTATATGCATTTTTGTTTTATTATTATTAGACTTTTCTCTCTGTTGACCTTTATTCTGTGTCTGTTCTAATATCAGACTTGCAAAGACCATGTGATGTGAATATTTAAGTACCCTACCTAGAATGCACTAAAAGAGCCTGAATTTCAGAAATTTGGGGCTGTGGTTTCCCAACATCAGCCTCGTTTAGAAGTCTTTCAGTCTATTTGAGCTTTCAGGCGACAAATCACTCCATTCGTTTTTACATAGGTTGCAGAAAGGACATGAATTTCAATTTTCTCTAAATATCCCTGTGGATTTTAATTGCAGAGTAATAGGATGTGATATTCTTTCTTCTGAAAGGTTTGTTCTTACACATCAACATTGATCATAGCCATCAGAAGTCCTGTCCAAGAAACAATCATTTAAATCAGTCCTTAAGTCTATGGTCTCTGGATGAAAACCTGCTCAGGTGCACGGTTATGGCACCTTGTCTTTCATCTGCTGCTGCAGGGAATCTCTGCCCACACCAAAGGGCAGTGGGAGAGGATCAATTTTGGCAGAACAAAGCTCATTGAAAACTCATGTATTCTGTTCTTCCTGTGGGACCATGACCCTTCTGATGGAACACATTCGGTGGTGCCGCAGCTGGACACTGCACAGTCCGAGAGCATGGAGGGATTACATTGCACGGCTGCCTTGGTACTACCCTCAGTCATCCATCCTGGCTGCAGCTGTAGTTTGCCACCTGGGCCATGCACAAAAATGAGGCTCCATGGGCAGGGATGAGGTATCACGGGGCAGAAAGGTCAGTCACTCCTGCCCTGGGCACGCGGAGACCACGCGTGCAGTGAGCTGGAGCACGTCACGCTTCCTGGCGGGTCTTCAACTCACAGAGTTAACTTTGCTCAGGAGAAAACTATGCCAGATTCTGGCCTTTGAAGATTTTGGTAAGCTTCTTTTTCAGGGAAAAAGGATTGCCAACTGGGATTTCTCGTGAGTTGACTGCTTTTCAAAGATCTTTGTGAAGGGGCTTGGTTAAGGGCATTGCTGGGGGAAACCAATTATAATTTTTAAATATGTTTGAATTAAATAAACATTTAATTAAAATAAGACCAGCTTTTCCAGCCATTGCCTGTCTTCTCCTGTTTGTAGAGTTGGGGAGTTCTGGGGAATTCCTGATACTACATATTTTTTGAGAGCATCAGCAAACTTCTCAAACTAACCTTCAATACTTCCTTTCCTTTCTCTTCCCTCCCTCCTAACCCTTTTCCTTAGACACTTTAACCTACTTTTCAGTCTCTCATTTTTTCTGTTTTCCCCTATTGCTTGCAATATCAAGTTTTCTTCTAACCTTTTTCTCCTTGCCCTTCTAGCATTTCTCCCTGGTCCCTTTTCCATTCATTTTCTCCTCCAGTTCAACTGAACCTCACCACAAACCAGGTGATCTCCATAATAACCCCTTCCTAATGATGGAGGGAAATACCCTGGAACATCAGTTTTCAGCAGCTGGGAGACAGGAGGATATATGTGACACGACTTTTCATTACCCACCTCCATCTGTTTAATACTTCTTTGAAAGTCTGCCTATCTTTGGTGGCATGAAGAGATATAGCTGGGCTAGCAAGAGGAAGAATGAAAAAACAAGATGATTTCATCACTTGAGCAGCTCCAAACCACTGTATTTATGGCATTATCAGCATTGTTACCACAACAGAGAATGCCGCATTAGATGCTGAGTGTGAGTGTTTGCACTTATTAAAACCTATAAATATCTTTGATAAAAGCAAAGGGAAAATATTTGCCACACGAGGATTTTCTTTCCAAATCATCCAACTGATATTAGTTTGACCCAGGCTGAAAGTTCCCTCATCTGCCAAAATAATTTAATTCCAAATTGCCCTGCTCTTTTATTTTCCTTGTTTTTTCCCCACTCTTCTTCAGTGACTTCCAGTACTTAAGTGTGCTTGCTTGATAGGACATGATTAAGGAGCACCATACCACTTTGAGATAAACTCTAAGCAGTATTTTCATCCCTATTTTGCTGAGAGACAAACATGGTATTGCGCAGCAGCTTTACACTGGCTGCTACTGGACTGTCCTGGTCTTGTCTGGAATAGAGTTAACTTTCCTGCTAGTGATGTGTTTTGGATTCAGTATGAGAATAATGTTGATAAAACACTGATGTTTTAGTTGTTGCTAAGCAATACTTACCCTAAGTCAAGGACTGTTCAGTTTCCCAGCCTCTGCCAGTGAGCAGGTGTGCAAAAAGATGGGAGGAGCAGGGGCAGAAAAGGTGACCTGAACTGGCCAAGGGGATATTTCACACTGTAGGACATTCTTCTCAGTACCTTAACTGGGGTAGGGGGTGACAGTGGGGCTGATTGCTACTGGGGGACAGGCTGGGCATCAGTCAGTGGGTGGTGAGCAACAGTATTGTGTGTCACTTGTTTCTCTCTCTTCATTATAATTGCTGGGTTTGTTCTATTTTACTTTATTTCAATTATTAAACTGTTCTTATCTAAGCCTGTGGGTTTTACCTTTTTCTGAATCTCCTCCTCACCTCACCAGGGTAGCGGGGGAGTGAGTGGCTGCGTGATGTTTCATTGCCAATGGAATTAAACCACAACAAAGACAGGCATTAACACAATAAAACATTCTATTTTTTTACATGGCTTCAACAACACACAAAAATACAGCTTAGCAAACATGGGAAGCAAATACGTATGATTACCAACTGCAAACAAATAATCAAAGCATAGCTTTAGCCTTTCCCACAGTTTAGAGTAATGGCATTATTTGCAAAATAAAAATTAATATCTAAAATAGCCCAATGAAAAGCTCCAATTATATTGAAAAGAATGAGACTTAATTCTTATACACAACTTCCATGCACATTTCTGCTCAGATTTGTCTTTCTTTGGCTCCATGCTAAGCACAAAACATGAATTTTTTTCCCTGTTTTAAAGTATGCAAAATGTACAAAAAAAATCCTGTATACTTTGCCTGTCGAGCTTAACTTCTAGGCTTTCCTAACTTTTAAATGTTTGCTCTTGTAAATTTAGTTTACCACCAATCTCAGCATTCTTATCCTTGTACTGTAATTAAGGTTTTGGAGACATTTTGCTTTACATCTGTGGGTATGCTGTGAACTATAATTTTTTCACTTGTCATTTCATTCTTAAAAGCAGAAGTTCTTTTTAAATTTTCATAATGTCGAAAAGTTACTCCAGGGAGATTCAGCAGACTGAGGATTCAGTGGCAGTCTAAATTAATCTGGATCAGGTGAGAAAGTGTTTTCAGAGTCACACCATGAATGCCAGCCTGCTTACAAATTCTGTTTCAGCTGTGAGAAGACTGTTCAGACTAGAGGCATTTCAAAAGAGAAGAAAACATTTAGATCCCACTAAAGATAAACAATTTCTAGGCACCAAGAAAAAATGTAAAATCACATTCAAAGTGACAGGTTCCTCTGCCAGTTAAAATTCTTGGATAGAACTGGAAAGATAAGCTCGGATGGAGATCACATATAATGCTATTTGTGTCATGGATTTGATAATGGTGCTCTGAATTTTGGAAAGCTAATAGTTGTTAGATTGGAGATTTGGCTGCAGGCATCGTTCTCTTCATTTTCGCACAAACAGAAAAATTCTGTAAAAAAACAATTTGATGATTTTTTTTTTTAGGAGATCTATGTTTAGCTATAATAAAAAAACCTCCAAAATATTACACTTCCCATTAATCTTCTCCACACCACAAGAAAAACACTACCAGTTTCTACATAACTCCTGTCCCTTTGATAAGGATTAAATTGTGCCATCTGTTAAAATGCAAAATGTAGCGTAATTTAAAAACTCATATAGAAAAAGACATGAAGCATAACTCCTGGTTTTCAGTTTTAAAGGTAAATTGATCCATAATCAATGTGGGAATTTCAGTCACATTCAGTTTTACAATCACTTCAATTTTCTCTGCTTTCTAGGCACCATTAAAATAGAGATTCAGTGTTCTATAAATGGAATGAAATTATTCATTATACCTATTAATATACATATGCACTACCTTGAATTGCACACACTCGTTATTACATAGTTCAGACAAATCACTAAATACTCAGTATATTGCATTACTTTTTCACCTACAGAAAATAATCCAATGCATGACATTTACCAAACTACAGAAATTTGATACACTAAGCATGTCTGAAAGAGTCTGCCCTGTCTGATTAAATCATCAAACTAATGATGCAACCATGTAAAATGTCTCCTTCTAGTTAAAATTTTCATCATATCTTAATAGCCATTTTATATGTCATGTCCATCATTTAGAGGAGATAATTTCCATACAAGCTATGAAAAAAAAACCCCAGAACCATTTCTCTTGCATTTAATTGTACAAGTCTTCACCTCCTATCTACTGCTTGCCACTAAGGATTCATGCATGTAAGTAAAGAATAGCATCCTTACACTACTTTTAAGACTCTAAGCATCTTTCCCAATGTAAGGAATTAATAGCCAGTGGGATTTGTTCTATCTTGAAATATGAATAAACACATAGAGCTTTATCTGAGAAATTAGACCTTGTATGCCATATGTTTTTCAGTTTTTTATATCTTTCCATTTTGTTATAAAAGTTCAGAGAATATTATACCCATCTCTGAGGACATGTTTTATTTAGCACTTAAGTGTCTGCATTCATATTTCACTTACAACACTTTCCAAAAATACTGCCTTCAACAACCTGAGAGCCAATGCAGAGGGGTGGCTCCAAGAATGGGAATTGTGGGAGCTTTCTTTTACTACCCCATAACTGCATTTCAGCCCACATCAGCCAGGGGATACTCCTCCACCCCACCTCATGCCCAACATTTCTGATGTGTCTTGCAGAGTTGTAAATGACACTACTCTTAGTGGAACCAGGCTTTTTAGATGGTGAGCTCTGTGTTGTGAACTACAGAACTGTCTTTATCTATTAAAAGGTGCACTGGGTTGTCAAACCATTAAATTTGTGCTAAATTCTAACTGCTGGCAGAAAGGCGTCTCAGTCAATGTGCATGTGACACCAAGATTTTGTCCTTAAAAGAAAAGGTGATATTGGCTAAGTTTTGTCTTAGGCATATGCAGTAGTGGCAGATGTTCTCAGTAATTGTTAAATGAGCTTCAGATGGTAACTTAGAAGGCTGACCTTAAACATTTTTTCTCCTTCAACCATAATTTTTAAATGAAGAGATGTGTAGAGCTTGTTAAGTTTTTCTCCAGGATTTAGACTGAAGATAAAATGATGAGGCTCATCAAGAAGACAGATGATGATATTATCTTGTCTTGAATTCATCGCAAGTGAAGTTTGACAGAATCATCTGTTCACCATTATCTATAAAAAGATTTTAAGGGAAAAGAAATAGTCCGGTGATTTTGTTCCTTTTATACCTCTTAGAAACTAAAGAAAATCAATTTTCTGTTTGAATCTTTTATTCATTGTTTGATAAAATTTCATTTATTTATGCAGATTGTTTTCTGCTAGGCTGCTCAGGGTAAACCCTAACATGATGTGTTTATCTTAACAGAGAACAAACGACTCTGCTCTGAGATTTAAAGAGCTCATGTAAAACTTCCTTTCTACTTCAAAAGACGATGTATATATTTTTAGATCATTTACTACTCTTATCACAGTAATCACCAGATAGTTTGACAGAGATTGTAAGAAAGTTCATCTCCACAGGAAGCTTTATAATTTAAAAATAACATCTTAAATCATCAAACTCTCCTGCCTGCTGGATTTATTTTCTACATGCAAGGTTAAAGGAGGATAGCTCATTGTTCATTTCCTCATTAGAAAAGAAAACAACATGTCATTGCAGTAAAGCCTCTGTACTTCTAGAATGGGTACATATAGTACACATGGGTACCTGTAAAAGAGGGTGATTTTTGAATGCACAATAGACGTGTGCTGTAAAATCATCATCTGATTTAATTTTCTCCATTAATTTCTTTTTGCTCTGATGCACCCACAATTCTACCATTTACACTGAAAGTTGTACTCCAGAGTCCCATTTCTTCCAGCAGAGAGCAGGTAAAAGTCCATCCCAGAAGGGCAGCAGGCTCAGGGCAGGAGGTGAATCCTTTTAGGGCACAGGCACAAGATCAGAGCTGTGGGGGCACAATTTGGCTGGGCTCTGCATATCCCCACTTCCCTCCCATGGTTATGATGGTGCTGCAAGCAGACAGGGCCATATCCATGTCTTATCCCAAAGTGGGCTTGAAAGCACAGTGGAGATGCGTGCATGGACAGGACTCTACATTAACAGTGTATCTGGCAGTTTAGATACAGTCATAGAAACAAAAACATCAGATATGGTCTGGACTTGTAGACCTCCCTGGCTAACTTGGTCTCCTTGTAGGACAGGATGACCCCCTGAGTGGATGAGAGGAACACTGCAGATGCTGTCTACCTAAAACTTTGTTGAAGCCTTGACACTGTTTCCCATAGTATTCTTCTGGAGAAACTGGTTGTTCATGGCTTGGATGAGGAATGCTTCAGTGAGTAAAAAAGCCACCTGGATGGCCAGGCCAGAGTGGTGATGAACAGAGTTAAATCCAGTTGGTCACAAGTGGTGATCTCCAGGGCTCAGTACTGGAGCCAATGCTATTTAATCACCATCAGTGAGTTCACAGAAAACACCAAGTTGGGTGGGAGTGCTGATGTGCTGGAGGGAAGGAAGGCTCTACAGAGGGATCTGGACAAGCTGGACTGATGGGCTGAGGCCAAATGTAAGAGGTTGAAAAGGCAAAATGTTGGGTCCTGCACGTGGGTCACAACAATCCCATGCAGAGCTGCAGGCTGGAGGAAGAGTGGCTGGAAAATCGTCTGAAGTAAAAAACTCTGGGGGTGCTGATTGACATCCAGCTTAACATGAGCCAGTGTTGCTTTGGCCAAGAAATGCACTGGCTTGTATCAGCAGTAGCGTGGCCAGCAGGACCAGGGCAGTGATTGTCCTCCTGTACTCAGCACTGGTGAGACCACATGTTGAATTCTCTCTACAGTCATGTTCAATCCTCTCTACAAGAAAGACACTGAGGGGTTGGAGGATATCCAGAGAAGGGCAATGGAACTGGTGAAGGGTCTGGAGCCCCATACTTACAAGGAGTGGCTGAGGGTCCTGGGTTGTGTAGCCTGGAGAAAAAGAGGACGAGGGAAGATCTTACTGCTCTCTACAACTACCATAAGGAAGGTTGTAGTTAAGTGGGGGTAGGCTTTTCTCCCAGGTAACAAGAAATGGGACAAGAGGATATGGCCTCCAGTCACATCAAGGTTTAGATTGGATATTAGGAAAATTTTTTCGATGGAAGATTTACCAAGCACTGGAACAGGCTAGGATCTCTAAAGGTATTTAGAAGTCTTATAAATATGGTGCTTAGGGATATGGTTTAATGGTGGATTTTGCAGAGCTGGATTGACTGTTAGACCTGATGATTTTAAAGGTCTTTTCCAACTTAAATGATTCTATTATTCTATATCCTACTGCTTCAACCATTTTTGGCAGCAGAACTTCAGGACCCAAATTAACAAACTTTAGAAGAAAGAAAGTGAAGGCTAAATAAACCTGGTGAGCAGAATCTGAATCTTCAATTGTAAGACACTTTTAGGCCCTTTTGAATGAATAAATCTCTGGAAATATTGACTTGGAAATATTTAAAGGCTGCCATTGGTCATATCTTTGATCTATAGATAATTCAAGAAAATAAGATCTAATAACACATCTTATTAAAGCTGATGAATGCAATCAGTAGCTTTCAGCCTGACTGAATATTGAATATTCCTTTATATAGTAATAACTCAAAACAGTAGGGAGTCATTGCCCAAGGTAAGTGGAAATAAAACCATGAGGCCAAAAAGGATTCCCCAAAGTTAATTACAAAACAGTCGGGCTGTGGCATTGATTTATGCAAATGCCCATTTCTGCATGTGCATCAGACAAGCAGGAATACATTTCACTGAGGGAGTGACCCTGGGAGCAGGCAGAGAGGTTTGGGACAATCCCAGGGGACTGAAACAGGCTCCTTGGTGCCCATCATCCTCATGACTTCAGGGAGTAAAGGTGGGCCCATAATACCCAAGCAGCACCTGGATGCAACCTGCAGGTAGAAGATTTTCTGGTCTTTGATGAAATATATATAAAGTACAGCTAATTTAATCACCATGCACTATAGACATGCTCATCATTGGGTTCAGACAGACAAAATTAACTCTTCTTTCCTGCATTTTCTCCCCAGAATTGTCATGAGGTGCAGGCTAAGGCCAGCTGACTGCTACAGTACAAGTGAGTGTGACACAAGTTTGGCCTGTGCAGAAGGGAGAAAAAGCAGTTTGTTTCTTTTTTGAGTTGCTGGAGAATGGAAGTTTGTATATCAATAGTCATGATGAATTCATCTTGTGTAAATTGAAACCAGCCTGGTCCAAAATTGTCCAGAAGACTGTTAAAATCAATGTAACTATGGAGTGAATAATTAGAATTCAATCAACAGGGAAAGGTGCTTATTCTTAAGATAGAGAAATCAATATATAGTATGGCAGAAATCATAAATTGTAATGGCCACATTCAGAAGGCAATCTGCTCTGTACTTTTAAGATTACCAAATAGTTACACCTTTTGCTCCTTCTGTGGGTAGCTACCCAGTACACACAGAGCTCTCACTGGCTGTACTTAACATTTTTTCCCTTAATCATGGAAATTTGGCTCATGATAAACAATTTTAATGTTCTGGTCAATTTTGGGAAAATGCTAATTTAAAACAAAAAAGCAAATAGACACAAAGAGTTTTCTTCATGCAAATGAAAAATTCACTTATGCAGATCACTTTAATAATTATATTAACCATTAAGGTAATAATAATGCAAGGATTTAGTCTGAAGGTGTCATATCAGAAAAATTGTTCTGTTGGTATTTTAAGGATTTAGAGCCCTGCCTAGAGGTTCTAAAAAGTCTATAATGGGCCTAGAGATGGGTAGAGAGTAACTAAAATGGTTACCACCTCACAGTAGCAACTTGAGTGTAGAAAGTTATTACAATTTAAGTACCAAGTATGCAATACCTGAAGCTGTTAAAATACCCTTCTTAGATTTCTTCTGCTTCTTAGGAAGTATGTATTGAGAAGCAGATGTTTGCATCAAAGCTTCACAGTAAAGCTTTGACACAAGCTTCTATGGTTTATTTTTGGATTTTGATACAAATCCCACTTACAACAAAAGCACAGGAAAACCATGTGAAATTATAAGCAAATGTACTGTACTATGTCTCCTAAGCCATGTCACTAAAGATGAGCAATAATAAATTTGGGAGGCCTTCTGAGCAAGGCCCACTGACTTCACTTGCTAAAATTAAGCCCTGGAGTGCAGCAGAAAAGCCAGAAAACAAGTTACTGGAATAAAATAAGCAGAAAAGAGATGAGAGAAGAGAGTGACATCTAGCATGTTGACCTAAAAACTTGCTAAGTAATAGATTTTATTTCTGTGATCTGTAGGTGATCCTCGGTTCATCTGCACATGGTTTTGCTTATAAAACAAAAAATCCATTTCTCAATCCTGCAAGCTAAGCTTAGCAGCCACTCCATCTGCTGAGCTACACTAGCAGGCAGAGGCTGTACCCAGTCACTGCATATTATTTGTATCCAGGGTACAGTGTAAGGTTGTAATTGCAAGCAGTGACCTCCTTTTCAGCTCTCTGCATAGGAATTTGTACCAGGGACCTCTGGACAGAGGCAACATTTTGTAGGTGTGCCCTGCCATAACTCCTTTTTTCCCTGGGGACAGGGAAAAAAAAAGATCAGTGGGTTGCAAGTGGGTGCTGGATTTCTGTCCTGGGCTGGTCAAGCAATGCTTTCCTTTAGTCCAGAGTATAAAACCTTGCTTCTTTGCAACTCATCAGACTCCAATTCAGGTCAACTGCGTGACTAGAGGCTGCTCTGAGCAATCATGGCAAGTTATTGCTGATCCCAGGATGCCCCGGTTTGGCATTAAGAGTAACCATCTTAGTAATCTAATATAAATCTCAGTTCCATGTGTGTCTTCAGCTCTGTCCTGCAGAGATGCATTTAAACTCTTTACGAGTCTCTGCCATTTAATATTATACTATATAGGCTCAGCTTGCAAAAAGGAAAGTACATTGGCAACAAGTTTCCTTTTTATCACTGCTAAATGTCACACTGACAAGACAGATAATCTTCCTTGATTACTTCCTTCATGTTTTATTAGAACATGCTCCTGCATTCATTCAGATATTTAATTTCACTATTGATGGCTGCTTCCTAAAACATAAACAATTCTGTCTTTGTTTGAAAAAAGGTTTATATGATATCCAATAATTGCCTAAAGTGACACCAACTACTAGCTCAATGCATTCTCCAAGGTTACTGGACTCAACAGCATTTTCAACTACTAATTGTTTTTCTTCATGCTTCTTCGTTTTTCCTTTAGTCTTGTAATTAATTTCATCATTCCTCCCTCAGGTTTTCATGTTCACACACTAATTTTCTTCCTCAAGTTCCTGAAATCTTTTTGTATACCTTAACCTTTGGATAGAGACACCGTCCTCCTGAGCATGCACCCCAATTTTTATGTGGGGCTCTGCTAAATGAGGTAATTCTAGGGCTGTCCTGTCAGACTCAGAAGGGATCCTGCAGATTTACACAGGTATGATTAAATGTGAGGTTAGTTATTCACAGATAAAATACTTCTTCCCTTGCAGTTCCATTAAGTACTTAGCATTTGATTGCTACATGTGGTAGCAATGAGTGAGTGGCAAGCTTCTAAACTTTTTACACTGGCTTCCTGGCTGGCCAGCCTGAGGATCTCTTCCTTTGCTGCTTGAGAAAGGGGTTGACAACAGCTAAAGGGAAATTTTGAATAATTGTAGCACCAGCTGGGCTTACACTCCCTCTGAGAAACAGACAAAGATCTAGATGCTCTCAAAGAGGAAGTAGCAACGAGTTGCAATGGCTGCCACTCTCTGTGGAAATAGAAACTCAGTCTCCATGAATTCAGAGGAGGGCGCTGGGTTGGGTGACGGCAGTGAGACACAGCCACCACTGGCTTCAGGACTCTTATCCCAAAGGTTTTGGCAGCATTAACCTGACAGTTACTCATGCTCATGCAGGAGAGCACAGACATGTCAGAACAAAATGCCTTACCTGTGCCCATTTAGAAGCTCTTAGTTGGCAACAGGATTTCATTCTCTCTGCACCATAAACTGCTGCTTCTGCCATGACATGTGTTCCCCATAGGTTTTGCAAGAGCTGTGTATAACCACTTCAAAATATTTACGCTGATTTACAAGATCACTGTAGGCAGTGAAAATCGGAAATGTGAAATTCCTTGACCTGCTCATATCAGTGCTTTATATAAACTCAAATGCAAAAGTGTGTATTTCTGGAATACAGGATATTCCATTATCGCATTTAGAAGGAAAATGTTTGTTACGAAGCATCAGTCTTTGCGGTTCTGGTGACTAGAAAAAGCCATTTGGTCTGAATACTGAACCTACCCATACACTGAAAGCTACCATACATGAAACAGATGGAGAATACATTTCATCTGCTCACTCCAGGATTCTAAATTGCATGCACTAGATACAGCAGCTTTTGCTGTCAAATTATCCCATCTTTTGGTGGTGGTAATGGTGGTGATAGAGGTAATGGTGGTGGTTCTGGCTTTCTAACACTAAGCTAGGGGAAGAAAAGACCTTAGTGAAGCAAGGTGCAAACATAACAATGCAGAAATGAAAAAGGATGTTCAGGGGCAAGGGTAATACCTGAAAGGCATTGTAATTCAGTTATTGAAAATGTCCAGGTTTCATGCTCTCATCATCTTCTTAAAGGATTGAACTCAGTCCTCTTTGATGGCTTAGAAGTCTCTTTTTCTATACAATGTAATCTTTACAGGCAGCTGCTACATAATGAAGGTAGGTGTTGAATGCAAGATACATTTATGTTATAACGTGAATTTGCTACGTTTTATTTGAAGTTGATCTATCAATTGCAAACCATGATCGGATGTAGATAAATGAGAAGCCCCATTTGGCTCGTATGGTGGCAGAATGGAAATTGTAACTACAGACTGCTGACCCAGAATAGTATTACAGTACTATGCATACACTAACTGGGGACAAGGAGGCCTGAGCAAACTCTGTTAACTCATTTATTCTGACTGCCTATAGAGGATAAATTACCCCTATATTAAAAATATACTGTGAAAACATGTATGCAGATACTTAGAAAGGAAAGATTATCTGAAGAGAAAACTGCCCCCTATCTCATTTGCGAAATATCATTTATTTCCTTTACTAAAACTTCTCTTATCTCCCCCAATCCCAATGCAAATTGGCAGTTGGTGATAGTAAGACTGGTGATTCAGTGAGAGCCTGAATTTTTCCATCTTCTTAGTTCCTTTTGGTGGTTTGGGGGCTGTCCACTGTAAAATCTGCTTGTTTCACAGCTGGCTACCAGCAGCTGGTTAGTTAGTCTACTTGGAAGAAGGGATGTGGCAGTAATTTTGTGTAGGTTCTGGACTAGAAGAAGAGGAATCACAGGTGAAAAATCTGGCTGCAGACACAACAGGAGTTTCACGTTGTGGAGCTTTCTAAGTTAATAAATCCAAACTGAGAGAATGTATTTGCTTCTGTTTCATGTATGGACCTCTAACAGCAGGGTGTCTGTGGGATTTGCTAATAATGGTTTCCCTGTAAGCTACCTAACATATGGAGGTTTTTAAAATGTAGATGATCCTGAAAATCCTGACTACTTCAACTTATTTGCTTTTGAAAACATAACTTGGCAGCCAGTGTTATTACACTGGCACAAGCAGCAACTGTGTACCTCACACCAATTTGAGATTAAGGAAAACAAACAAAAATTCCTGCTATTTTAATTTATTGCTGGACATTTCAATTGGTTTTATAAGCAAAGCTCTTTTTAGATGACTTGTAAATCTGAAACAAAGGAACACACAGATACAAAAAGACTTGGATACAAATGAATCATGAATGCATATAGATTCAAACGTGTTGACTTCAATATATACAATCAAACAAAATAGTTTGATGACAACTCACAAATTGATCAAGGATGTTCCCATGTGTGTACAGGGCTCACATTTCTTGCATTTTCTGCTCCTGTCTAATATTCAAATAAAAAGACTTACAGTTCTACTGACCAAGAACTTCACAGTTTACAAACAATAAAATAAATAGCGGTATCTGTGTTTTAGTTCTACAAGTACTGTCCAATATTTGCCATGATGACAGTAAAGTTTTCCTAAGCAATGTATTTTGTACCTAAGCATTTAGCTTTAAAGGAGTAATTATGAAGCAGAGCATTTATTTGTAAAGCAAACAAGAGAACAACAGGCTGCTTTGTTTATCCTTTAGCTGTTTTCCTATAGTAATTAAGATAATCCCAAAAATTACAAAACAGAAACACTAACACTTTTGCATTTCCAAAATTAGATTAAATTCCCAAACACGCATTTTTTAAAACAATACTCACAACAAGTATAAATAACCACTCCATTTGTGCAGCCCAGATCCGGGGTGTACAGGGAAAGGCACTTGAGAATATGTCCCTCAGGGTCACAAGAAGCAAACCTGCCAGCAAACCTGCTCCACTGTGGGCTTCTCTCCATGTTTCCACAGGTCCTGCCAGGAGCCTGCTCCAGCACAGGCTTCCCATGGCGTCACAGCCTCCTTCAGGCATCCACCTGCTCTGCTGTGGGGTCCTGCACAGGCTGCAGATGGATTTCTGCTGCACCACGGATCCCCATGGGCTGCAGGGGCACAGCTGCCTCACCATGGTCTGCTCCGTGGGCTGCAGGGGAATCTCAGTTCTGATGCCTGAAGCACCTCCTTCCCCTCCTTCTCCACTGACCCTGGTGTCTGAAGAGCTGTTCATCTCACACATTCTCCCTTCACTATTTTCCAGCTACAACCTGGTCCTGTGAAGTAACTTTTTTTCCCCCTTCTTAACTCTGTTACCTCAGATGTGCCACCACTGTCACTGATGGTCTCAGCCTTGGGCAGTGATGGGTCTGTTTTGCAGACAGCTGACATCAGCCCTGTAAGACATGGGGGAAGCTTCTAGCAGCTTCTCACAGAAGCCATCCCTGTAGCCTGCCTCCCCCTGCCCCCAAATATTACCATGCAAGCCCAATACAGGGTGATAGATCACATCCCGTCTCCAGATGTGGAGTAACTGCCTCTAGCAATGAAAGCACTGCATGAGTGTATTTGTGGAAGTTCATGATCTGTCCCAAGCTACTTATTAAGTATTCTTATGTTTCATTCCAAAGATGGAAGGGTGGAAAATTATGATACCATCTGGAAAAGATGAGTTTAGTAGTTGAAACACTAAAGAAAGTCCTGGAGAATGGGTTATTTAAAGCATCCTGGAGAAAGTCACCATTGTTCAGCAGGTTACAATGAGACAGAGACAGAAAGAAGGTGGCTTGCGCTGGATTAATGAGTGAGATAAATTCATTACAGAATTCAAACATAGGGTGAAGGATGATTTTTTTCCTATTAAGGGAGCAATATGCTGTGAGCTGTGGTTTCCTTGGTAGGAATTTACCATGTAACATTCTCACAAAGAAGGTAGTGAACTATCCTGTGTCCTTTGGGGAAAGAACAAGAAGAAAAGCATGTGAAATAAACAGGGGAAAACTATGTTGGTTATGAGGAAAAGTTTCCTAAAAATAAAGAAAAACCTTCCTGTGAAACCTAATTAATAAGAGAAAGTAAGCCAAATCCTGGAGAGCATGGTTTATATACAGTTGAGCTGAGCTGAGCCAAGGGAAATTAGCAGGAATCCTGTGAGATGTGTTAGGATTTTATGATCCTTAGGCTCCATCATGGCGTTCACTTGCATTTTTTTTGTACAACATTTTGCAGCAGTGGGGCCTGAAGGCAGGAAAAATGGCTGTGGGTATGCAACAGGAGGGAAATGCCTTTGGCTAGAGAATTTTCTGCCATTACCCATGTTTCCAGAATTGCTTCAAGCCCAGTTCCCAGCCTGAGCTGACACAGCTCTTCCAGATCTCTTTCTCTTTGAACAGTCCAACATTAGAGACATGTCAGTTTTCCCAGGCTAGTCTTCCATTTAGTGTGTGAAGTTATACACTTTAGTGTTTGGAAAGCTTGATCATGCTATTATGAAGATGCAGGGTTTTATTACCCATGCATGCTGCTGTCTCCCAAATCTATCTCATATCCCAGTCTTAATGAAGACTTTCAAATTCATGAGGATATTCCCAGAATGATTCCAAACAACAACATGGCTAGGAAAAGAGTTAAGAGAATGAGAGGTGCAGCTTTCTCTACCCTGCTAGATCTTATGTTAAAGAGTGCCACATGATGGTTAACTCCATCAAACACTGCCAGCAGATTTAGCTACATTACCACAGGTAGACTAAAATTTTACAGCTAAAAGAAGATGACCCACCAGAGCAATCACCACTGTCTCAGTGAAATATCATCATCTAAAAACCCAGCTGTGAGGATATTTTTCGACATGAAATAGGCAATAATAGGTTAAGCATCTTGGTTGTACCACCTGAAAAACTGTATTTTGTTTTATATGTACATTCCAGCTAAAGGGAGTTGTGCGATACGCAGTGAAATTTCTTGCAAATCTTAGGCTGGTATGCATGTGTCCTACATCCAGTATAGAATATTTGACCTCATTTTCCTTAGACTGACACTGTAATAATATCTTGTGGAGGTGCAAAAGCACTGGACAGTCCCGACACTTGGCCGGCCATATATGATTTATTACAGAACAACCAAACACTTGGGACTAATGTTCACATGAGATTTTGGATAATTTTTTAATCTCTAGTTCTTTTTCTGTCTCTTACATGCTATGGTCATCAGTCTGCCTAGCATATATTCTACTTTCCACCTTCATTTGTCCCAGGATTTCTCAGGAACTTTGGTTTTTTTCTGGCACGTATGAATACCATAATGTCATAATTGGCTCAGTGTTTGAATCCAAGATGTCAGAATGAGTTCAAGATTTGTCCATTGGTCCTAACAAGCAATGCAAACATTCAACACATAGTCTAATGCTGACACTGGTGAAGAAAAAATCATCCTGTTTTTTTTCATTCAGTCCTCTTTTAGGACTTCAGGACAGTTGCCAGACTGTCATGTCACCATATTTCTGCTTTTTGTTCCAGCTATTTTAGGGTGCAAGAGGAATCAGAACACTGGAATTCCATGTTTACTGCTACAATGTCTTATTTCAACAGATTGTGAATTACTTTGGAGGTACCCCCAGTTTCATGAATCAGTTTGTTTTCTCTGTCGATTTATATAGACAGCTTGTCAACAGATGTTGAGTTAGTGCAGAACTCCGTACTATCAAGAGTTTTGTTGGGAGCAAGGGAATTTTGTTTGTCTCACATTCAGTGGATGTGCAGAGACGAAAGGGTAATATGTAGAATTTACTTCTCTGATATTTAGTAGTCATGTGAAAGATAGTAAAACTGGTCTAAAAGAGATTTTGTAAGGGTTTTTTTGTTTGTTTGTTTGTTTTCCAGTCTTTGTAATATCTAAGAGCAATCAGTTGTTGCTGAGAAATCTAGACACCACAGAAAGGATGGAGAAGATCAGCGGTATCCCTTAGTGAAAATTGGAGGACAAGAACATACCCTTCAAGATCTTTATGAATGCTTTTAATGCATTTAAATCACAAAGTTAAGGATTTTTTTTCAACTCACTTTGTGTGGCCAATAACTGAAAGACCAAAGAAACTGTCTCTGGCCTTAGCACTCTGATACAATAGGCTATTCTATTCCAGGAGGCACCACAATCAAGCATTATTTGGCAGAACAAAGAGGAATGTTTCCTCTTCTCTAGAACACGACAAACTAGAAATTACAATGTTACATAGCTTTTACAAACATATTTCAAAAGGCCTGGAAGAACAGACTTCTTTTTTTTCAGAGAAACTTCCTCCTTTACAAATCACATTTCAACAGGAACCCTTCTGACACTAATTAAGGACCTCGTTCATCCATTGCTGGTCTGTGATTCTGTGGAGGAGCTCATTCAAAGCTCCTTTTGGTAGTGAGATGAGACCATTTTGGGGAAAGTGTGACCTCCTGATTTTTAGATGGGCTATCCAGGAAGACAGCATAGGGCAACTCACACAGGATGGAATCACAGGAAACCTGTAGTCAGTCCCACCCCCAGCACATGACTGGGTTGGCCATGGGGTCAGGCCAGGTTGCTCAGAGGTCTATCCAGTCTTGTCTTGAAAAGGCTCTTTGTATGGAGCCTGTAAAACTGGATATACCTCCTCTAAGATATAAATGCATCATATACCAGCATGAATACTCACATAAACCCTGTCCACCCTGAGCTAGGGCAGAGGGCGTAAGAGAAGGGGAGCTAATCTCAAGCTTTCCATTTACACCTGTTAATAGAATTCCTCACCAGTCACTCAAATAGCGAATTAATTCCCTTTTTTTCAAAAATAAATTTTTCAGGACAGCCTAAGGCATTTTGCAGCCCTGCAGCACTTGACAGAGTAGCATCTGCTATTTGAAGAACATTTTAGAATTGAAGTAACATAATGCACTGACCTTCAGAAAAAAAAAATGCTGCTACTGTTTACTTTTGGCTGTCTTCTGAGAACAGGAGTCCATTAGGATAAAATAGCTTCACAGTCAACTCATTGAAGTGTTTAAGTCAAGTTTTTGGAGACTGCTTAAAAACAAAACTTTGTAACAGCTGAAGAACCACAGACACTTTGAATTGCCTAATATTTTTGAATGAGCACACAGCTAGCTTAGAAAGGCTTTGATAATTACCCCGGCATACCAGTTACTGAGCAAATGAATTTTACACCAAGTTGCTGGCAGTTTTTTTAAAGAACAAAGCAAATGCCCCATAGCAATGCTTGGTAGAGGCAAATTTTAGCCTCCTGACTGAGGGAAGGGGAATGTTTTAGGTAGTGAATTTCTAGCTAATTAGATGAAAATGAAAAAAGCTCAAGGAAATAAAATGAAACTACTTGCTGAATGGTTTCCGCCCTGGAGCAAAAGATACCTTCATAATGATAAAATGTTTTTAATCACCAAAGGCTTGTTTAATGGGCTCTATATTTATATATAACACAGTGAAACTATGCCAGTGTGGCCTGTCCCAAAATTCAGTGCAGCAAATGATAACAGCACTCGAAATGAATTTAGCTAATCTAAAAATGTCTCTGAAGGTCTAATCCTTCCACTTCGGAAAAAGATCAGTCCAGACAGGCATTATTTTGTTACTGCCACTACTTGAACCAGGGTTTTTATATTAAATTTTTATTTAAACACAAGAATCTCAAATTCTGACTCCTTGAAATGTGTGTAACTGTTCAGACGGCTGTGCTAGCTTTGCAGAAAATTTTGAAAAATGACAAATGGAAACCTAGGCTGAGTGGAAAGCTCAGCAAGTGAGGGGGTTTCTCAACAGCTTACAGCAATGATATATATGGTTTCAGTCCCATGGTTTGAGCACCCACAAATTTAGGGGACATACACAGCACACAGTCCACAGAGAAGCAGCTCTGAGTGTGGGTTACTGTGATCTACCTACCCTCCACACCAAACTTTCCTCCATGGCTCTTCCTGAAAATCTACACAGGAAATGTGTGTCAAGAGCCTAAATTGGTCTTATTGCAGAGTAAAGGTGATTTTATTTCAGAAAATTGACCTCTAATTTTTGGCAGGTTGCAGTTTTGATTCACAACCTGTTACCTTTCTTCTCTAAGTGCACTGACTGCTCCTGTTCCTTCGAGAAGGCATCACCACCTGGCTGTTGTCTCACTGCTTTCAGAGGATGATGCTGCTTCTTTAACTCTTGAGCTACTTGTCTACCAGAATTCATGGGAAACATGCAGAAACCTGCCAAGAATAGAGTTTCTGATGTAGGCGCTGGCTCCACACCAGCCCTGCTGACACAGACAGACTGCCGCCACCCTTCTGTAATTTGTTTCTTTTTTGCTACATGTCAGGCTTCAGAAGGTGCTGATTACAATTACGTAGTTGATGAGCTTCCTAATCCAGTGTCTAATTTCACCTGCATGTTGAATTTTTAATCTTTAATCTGGTAAAGATTCTTATATCAATAGCTGGACTATGTCCTCTGCACCAGGAGAATTTGCGTAGAAGTATTATCAAAACTAAGTGCACTAGTCTGGAGTTCTTTGTGATTGGGGCTTTTTTGTTGTTTGGTTGGTTTTTTTACTAAGTTGTAAAACAAGACTTGGCTTTATCCCAAAGCAATTAATTTATTTCGTTAACTGAAGAAAAATAAAAATAAGGACGTCTGATCTATTCAGTATATATGTTTAATTAGTTGATGGATATAGCCTGAGTAGATCAATCTGAAGAAATATGTTTGCTGCATATACTTACTGAGTGAAATTAAACCTACAACACCCAGAAGGCTAATCTGTATATCCTTACAAGAAGCTTCAGTGACTTTTATTACAATCTTCTGAGTGTATGACATCAGGAAACTAAATTCAGTTGGCATGTTGTTTTTCTCTAAAATCTCACTGGCCATCAGGGACTAATAGACCTGTAATTTAAATATCAGTTTTTCTTTTTTTTCTTTTTTTTTAAGGCATATGGTTAACATAGAATCACATCCCTGCCAGGTTGTTTAAAAGGGGAAATATGATCAACTCCCCTGAAACAGCAAAAAACTTCCATATTTTACTTCACATCCTCCTTCCTCCCCTTTTAATTCTACTAGTAGCCAGACAAGTTGCAGGTGTGAGGGATAGTCTTTACTCACTAGAACTTTAAAATGGATCCATGGTTGGTTTTAATGGAAAAATCTTCTCTCCTTAGGCTTTCTCTGAGCTGCTAGCTCCTATAATGAACTGTGACTAGGGAGACCCTTAAGTGAGATAAACCAGAAAAAAATTATAGCACCACGGTGAGGTTATATGTATTCACACAACCCAAACTAAGCAGGACAGTTAAGCACCTGGATTGAAAATCCAAGGGAACACTCCTGCACACAGGTCTTGGCTGCCTACGGCTGTTACAGATCCTGGAGCACTTTCCAACGAACATCTAAGCTTTGGACAGGGTAATTACACTCTTCCTAGTTAACTCCCCTTGGAAATCTGAGCAGCACCCAGCCCTCTACCCTCTGTCTAAAACACTTGCTTTCAGCTGGTGGGAGCTGTTCAACTTCCTGCCGAAGGCGGTGCTGCGCTGCTTGGGGAAGAGATCCCTGTTTGCTGCCTCAACAGTGTGCGAGATGACTCGAGACCTGTTGGAGCAAAAGATGTTGCAAAAACGTGAATGGTTACATTGCTGTGACTCCAGGAGAGGCCTCAATACCATAAGTGAGCAATGGGGCAGTGAATCAGGGAGCATTTTAGAAGTATCTGCTGGGGTAGTTCTAGGAACACTGGACTTACAGCCAAATGCCTAAAGGAGATAGACAGACGTCGTTTGAGCGCAGCTTTGGAAAGTCAGAACTCCTCTGTGCTTATCCCACCTTAGCAAGGGCCAGAGCTATTTCTTCAAGGGCTTCCCTGACGAAATGTAAGCAAAGCGATATTCCCGTAAAAGAGAGAGAATGCCATTTATCTACATGGTTGGTCTATTGTCACAATGAGCAGATAAGGTTTGCAAGGCACACGTGAAGCTCCACTAATTAAACATTTTTTCTCTGTCATCCCGTTTCCCATAGACGACAATAAAGTTTCTACGCTACCTGTTTTAGTAGCTAATTAAAGCTATGAGTTGCCTCTACCTGGCAGCTTAGACATATTTATTCGCCAGCACAGGGAGAGCTAACCCTGGATATGTTACAGCAAACAAANCCGGAGGCGGCGGCACGGCCGTCCCGGTGCGTTCAGCGCCGACCGACCCTGGGGGACGAGGGTCAGCCCCGGCCCCCGGCGTGTCCCTGGCCAGGGGTCCGGCGCCGGGAGCGGCCCCCAGGGGGAGCGGCGCGTCCCCAGAAGTTGAGGAGATCGCGGAGGCTCCGCTGCGGCACCGCGCACCGAGCAACTTTTCTGCGGGCTCCCTACACCCACACACCCCCCCTCCTTCGTC
>VXBB01000827.1:911420-1004386 GCA_013399915.1 Illadopsis cleaveri | reverse complement strand
TTTTTTTTTTTTTTAATGTCATTGCATCTATTATTTTAAGATGACCATAAAACCTATTGAGGACAGCTGGGGGTAGAATCCCCCTGCCTTTGGAAGTAAAATGGCATTGAAAATACACTTTTTTTAATTGCTACACTTCATTAAGAAATTTCTTCAGTCACATGAAAAGATGCCCCCAGCTACCTAATCGTATTGTATCAGCTTCATTTGCAAAAGCAAGTGTTGCAAAAGCATTCTGCATGTCCAATTTAGAAATTATTGTCTATGATGATTTGTTGTGGGTTTTATAGATTACATTTTGTGTCGTAAAGCAAGTTTTGGAGAATAACTGCTGTGTTTTATAGACAAAAGTCGTCTTCTAAACAACAGTGCTCATGGACTCATCCTTTCTCTTTCTTTTTTATTGCTGTTTGTTTGAGACTGGGCTTCCAAGACTTTTTATATATAGTGTCATATTGCCACTTTGAGTAAATCTATGTAAGCATTGTCTCAGGATTACACTTCCGAATTGTATTTCTGTTCTTTCCAATTCATGATGTTTTGGGTTGCGCCCCACCTTGATCTAGATTTACTTATAGAGGAAACTCAACCAGGTTACTTACTTCAACCCCTACTGGAAACTCAGCTCATGGGACAAGTCTAGAGTGAGTCTGAAGTAACGTTCCACAAAATGTATAAGGGGTTCATGTCAGTACAGTCCTCCGTACTGCAGTTGCAGTTGCTCTGCAGGTCCGCTTCCATGAGGGCATCCTAGATCTTACTTGTATGGTTGTATTGGGATGTTAGGGTTTTGTTTTCAAGGTTTGGGTTTGGTTGGGGATTTTGGGGTTTTTTTTGGATTGTTTGGTTTCTGTGCTTGGGGAATTTTTTTGTCAGTGTTTGTTTGTTTGTTTGTTCCAACTTGTTAAGTCTTGACTTTTAGATCCTCTTGTCTCTCTCACTCAGCTTTCATTTCCTCTGTAAAACTCTTATTTTTTANGGTTTTTTTTGGATTGTTTGGTTTATATGCTTGGGGATTTTTTTTTGTCAGTGTTTTTTTGTTTGTTTGTTTCCAACTTGTTAAGTCTTGACTTTTAGATCCTCTTGTCTCTCTCACTCAGCTTTCATTTCCTCTGTAAAACTCTTATTTTTTAGTATGTTGATACCATTGTGAAGAAATATATCTGTAAAACCACATTAGTCTCTGGCTTTATTGATCTGTGCTGTTATTCCATATGAGCTGCTAGGCTCCAGTGTGTTTTAGAGAGCAGTGTTGAGGGGGGAATGCAGTGCATCATTTCTGCAATTGTTCAACAATTACTTTGAGGGTTTTTTTCAGCAAAGTGCAATGATCACAGCATTAATTTTGGCTTGTAAATTTTTCTGGGCTGTCCTAAAATATTCACAAGCTTGTATTAACAAAACTGTTGTGAGAGGTAATACAGGCTCCCTTTGGAAAGGTTCCCTTGTAATCAGTTGTTGACAGAAGGGTGCTGGCAGAAACTGAGCGTGCAGCAGAGGGGAGTCTTCCTTGAAAATCTCTACTGTTGTCAGGAATGTTAAGGGCACATATCCTTGCTTTCAAGGTAGTTCAGGAATGTAGATGATGACTGTAGATTATTGATTTATTTACTTGCTGACATTCTTTACATTCCTTGCATCTTTTCTTGTGCTGTAATTAACCTTTCTTTCCTTGCAGTGCTCCTTGTTGCTGTTTCTAACTGCAGGGTTTTTTTACTCCTTTCTTTTGTATGTATCTCTCAACCATTAAAAAGAAACAGGAAAAATAAAATAAAGGTTGAATTAGGACAGACTCTGTTCTTTTGGCCAACCAGATGCTTTCTTTGGGGTTTTCCTTGATATATTGCTATAATCTTCTTCAGGAGAGAGGCTTCTCCTAGCACACATAAGTCATTTCCATGTGGAAACATTTCTCTAATAAAATGGAAGCTATCAGAGAATAACAGAATGGTTAGTGAGCTTAAAGTGTGACTGCAGTTTTGAGTGCCCTTTTGTCTCACTGGACTGCTGCTGTGACAGCACTTCATCAAGATCCAAAAAAAAGAATTTTGGCATTCTCTACAGTAGCAGTAGAGAATGTATATGGTCATGCACATTGGCAAGAGCATGGCAAAAACTCATTCTTTGGTGTCTGCTCTTGCTTCTTCTTCCAATTTAACATTTAGAGAGCTATTCTTTTTTATTTCAAACACCTGTATCTCCCCTAAACCTTCTGCGGCGCAATTCTCTAATGCTCCCTTCCTGTATGCTGCTTTAGAGTTGATATGAAATAGAACATATTTGCATATTCACAATATACATTAGTTTAGTTATGGGCATTTTGCAATTTTTTTTTTCCCCTCTTCTGCTCTGTTTTTCATATTGCCATGTGTTGTGCACTGTGGCTTTTTTGGGGATGAGCTGTATCTGGAGAATCCTAAACTGACAAGTATCTTTGCAAGGATTTTATGTGTTCCTTTAATCCTCTCACTAGCTGCACAGCTGTAAGACAGCTAGTTTTAATCTGCAAGTGGCTGAGCATGTGAGGTGAAGTTGTGTTAGGAAATGGAAAATGTGCCTCGTGCTTCCAACTGCCGTGCTACGAGCCTGTAGAGACAAGTGTTTGTTGTGGGCAGAACTATTTTTATCTTCCACAGTGCCCTGCTCAAGACCTACAGCATTCATGTTTGCATTTGGTTGCTGAAGGGATGGGAAGTTGGATGTCTTTGGGTTTAGGAAAGTATCTGGTTTGCACCTGTGAAATGCTTCTCCTTACCACCCCATTCTTCTGAATATCTGGAGCCTTTATAAATCATGATCTCTGGAAAAGATAGTGAATTTTAATCTGTTGTGGTTTGTAGTGTTCATGCCTATTTCTCAGGCTCTCCAAACTGTAGTGTGAATTATTCCCAATCAGATGTAGATTTTTGGGGGGAACTGGAAAATTACATGGTCATTTTCCCTTATTAATGTTTGTCCTACTGTTTTGAAGTTGGACTGTTTTCTTTCACACTTGCCGTTCTTATTGCCACTTTTTCTAGTTACTCATAACTTTTCACACTAGATCTGATGCAATTTTTTTTCATAGTTTGCTTTCTCTCTCTTTGGGTCTCTTATTTCTGCTTCCTGTTCACATCACTGAGATCTCAACTGTGATTTGATTCCCCTGTTTGTCTTATTTTGCTCTAGACTGATCTTACCCAAGCATGTTTTTCTCTGATTTATTTTTACAAACTTTCCTCATTACTCAAATGTATCCAGCCCAAGAACACCTATAATTTTTCATCCTTTCCATCTACTCCAGATGCACCTGCAGGCTCAGCAGCTGGATGCACCTCTCAGTACAGCCATGTCTTGTGCTCCCTCCCACCGTGCTTGGACTCTTCAGAATCTATCTAGTCGTGTTTATCATCCCTTTACCTTAAAAAAGGGAAAATCTTTCATTTAAAGATGTCTAAGAAGCAGCTGCTAGCTACATGGTGGTCCTCTCTAATGGCTTTTCAGAGACATTTGCAGACTGAGAGAACAGGGGAGTTTCTTGGTTTGGCTCTGGGCATGGAGTGTATGAAGACAGGATGATATATCTTTACTCCTGTAGGGTAGCTTCAGTTCACCTCAGTGGAGTAATTGGGAACAGACTTGTCAATAGTCCAGTGTGAGCATCAACACATGCAGACTACATCTGGATGAAGCTTTTAATTGACAACATTGATGATGTGGTGTATATGGAGCACTTCATGTTCTCCATATATAAATATATTCATTGTATATAAATTCACATACATGAATGAAGCTTGATGTGAATTCAGTTGGATCCTACAGCTTTACTTGACAGTTCTCCATAGGGTCTTGCATTCTGTGGTGCAAGCATCAAATATTGTGGCACTGATTAAGAAGCAATCGCTATTTGTTATATGCTTAGAAATTTCCAGTACTTTTGATCTTATTCAGGTTAAGCAAACTGCTGGGTCTTGCAGGGCTGATGTTGAGTTCTGTACCATGAATCACCTGAATTAGGGGGTTGTAGGGTACAAAGGACACTTGCAATTTAATTCTGAAATGTTAGAGAAATGGAGTTTTAAGATAGGGGTTTTGTACTTTAAAACGCTTCCTTTTTAGGGGGTCTGATGCGATTTAGTGTGACTGATTACTACAAAACAATCTGAGAATATCTTTGAGATTAGAACTGTATGCTGGGTTTGTTGTTTGGGCTTTTGCCATGTGTTGTTTTTTTGCCTTCTCTCTAAGTTTGTGTAATTATTTTTTTTCTGAAGTATGCCTAGTACATCCATGATTATGAAAGACTACTTTAGAATAGTGTAGTCTTACCACTAATTAAAGGGCTGCACTGCTCTCCCATAGATTTCTGGTTTCTGAGGGTGAAAAGGTCTGCAGCTCCTCTTTCTCAGCAGAGGAAAACTATCTCACTTTAAGGATACCAAGATTTTTCCATGTGCTTTCTCTTCGCTTTGCGGAGCATCAGTTCTATAGCATCAGTGATTGTCCAGGCATCCTTCTGTAGTCCATGTGCTTTCCTGCAATTCTGTCCATCTACTTCCTGAGGAGTTTCAAGACACATTTCTCAGGCCACAGGTCTTCCTTTTGTAATGAAACAAAATAAAAATTCAGATAAAAATCTCATTTTTTAAAAGAATTTGAAATTCCATGAGCTTTCATGTAATTTTTTTGCATGAGCTTTCACAATTCAGTCTGCTATTGCTGTAGCCATCCACATTGTATCCATTATACACATTCCTTGGCATAAACAGGTGGGCTTTTTTCCCCACCTTGCCAGATTTGGTAATCCAAGGGGGTCTTTTGGGTCCTTTGGGTCCTATCTGGTGAGATATTTTGAGTCCATGGAGTGCCTTTCTTCCTTATCTTGGCATTCTAAGTAGCAATTGAATATGTGTATACACACAATAATTTACTCTGTTGTATTTGTGGGTTGATTTTTATTTAAACTTTATTTTAAACTATTTTAAACTTATTAAACTTTTATTTAAACATTGATGTGGCTTAAAGAACCATTCATATGTAATGAATTGCAAAGGCAGCTGTTTCATGGAAGTCATAGTTTTTCTAGACAAGCATCAGAAAATACATTAAAGTAATATATTTTTCAAAAACAGGTTTGTAGATAAAGCTGAAGAGAACACTGCTCAATAATGGTTATTAATTATGAATAATTTATTTTTTCTAGTAAAATTGAAATATTTCTGCTGTCAAAGTCCTGGGTAGTTTATGGGAGTCTTCCTAAGTCTGCTGGAGAATATCACTGGTATGGCAAACAAATACTCAGGTTTACAATGCCCCGTCACTGATGAGGTTGTTCTAATGAGTCTGGGTGTACTTAGGTTTTACCCTTCTGGTTGGAATATGCTGTGTTTTGTTTTGTGTGTGAAATGTTTCTTTTCTTTTTTGTGGGTTTTTTTTTTTGTTTGTTTGTTTGTTTGTTTTGGGGGGTGTGTGTGTGTGTGTGGTTTTGTTTTGGTTTTTTGTGGGTTTTTTTGTTTGGGGTTTTTTTGTGTGTGTTTTTTTGTTTGTTTGTTTTGGGTTGGGTTTTTTTGTTGGTTTTTTTTTTAAAAAAATCTGCCCCATTATTGGACTGTAGCACAAAAGAAAGAAGGTTCAATAGGATCTGTAAATACTGCTTGGTGAACAATTACACAGGTATTGAAATCCCAGACATGCTACAAAACTTTATTAGGTCAATTTCTCCATTTAATATAGAATGGGTTTCCTTTCCCCCACCCAGCTTTCAGTAGATGGAAGCTGTAGGGAGAGAACAATTGCCTTTGCAGGAAAATAGCTATTAAGAAACAGGTAGAAATTGATATTTTCTTAAACCATAATGGTCTAAAAACACAAGTAAAAGTTGAATATAAGAGAAGATGGTTTTCTGAGCTACAGATTGTGGAGTCTCACCCTGTCTTCTGCAAAAATTTCATCTTTTATAACACTTAAGGGTGTATTGATCTATTTCTGAGGATATTTTTCCCAGGTCTGGCTGTTTAGCAGCCATTTCATTCATTTTTTCATTCATTCATTTTCATCTTGCATTTAATTCCTTTTACTTTTATCATTCCTATAGCTAAATCACATTTAGTTTTATAAATCCTTCTGGTTTAGAAGAAATTCCAGCTTCCAGATCCTGGTGGTATAAAACAAACTAAATGGGATGAGGTTTTGGGGCTCCTCTTTGCAACATATTCAATTTCATGTTTGAATAGAAGCTGATGACATTTCATGTATTATTGTGTATAAGCTTTTAACAACCCACCCAACCTTGTTCATACCTAGACCACTGAGATCTACTTCTAGAAGGGTGTAGCACGTATCTTCATAATACTGAGGACATCTGCATATACTCTTTCTTGCCTGTTGTCAAACAGAACTTTCAGAAGAGGATTCTGTAACTTTCTTGTATCTATGGGCATGTAGCAGAATTCACTTCAAAATTTGAATTGTAGTTACCCCTGGAGGGCTTTTTGGCTTGACATTGAAACACTTATGAATTGGGGTATCCTCCTTCCTGGAAAGGCTGAGTAACAGTGTTTTCAAAATGCTCTTTTGAATTGGATACAAAATATGTAATAGATGCTCTTCATGCTGTTTTCCAGTTAGTTAGACCCTCAGAGCAGAATATCTGACTGGTGTTCGGAAATGTGATTTTACAGAGTCCTTAGCAGTCATTCTTTCTGTCAAGTAGCTATGCTTTTTCTTTTTTCAACATAATGTATGAGTTTTATTTTGTTTTCCAACTTGTGTTGAATTTTCTGACAGATATGCTGTCATTGAGTGAAGTAGTTAGATTTTAGTTATTGTCCAACACCATTGTTGTTGCTTTTAATAACATTCGGTTCATGGCACTTCTTCAGTCCCAAAAAGTCCTTTCCTTAAAAGCTTGTAATTCAGGCAGCACAGCCCTGCAGTCTTATCTCTTCATGAACTCTATGATGCAGTACCATTTAAGACAAGCATACAGTCTTACAAAGCAAGAAGGATGGAGAGGTATTTTTCACCTGACAAATCATCATTTAGGTGTAACAGTAGAAAAAAATTGAGATCACAGAATCATCTAGGTTGGAAAAGACCTATAAGATCATCAAGTTCAACCTCTGAGTAGTAGCCACATTGTCAGGTAAACCATAGCATTAAGTGCCTTCTCCCGTCTTTCTTGAACACCTCCAAGATTATGACTTCACCACCTCCCTGGGCAATCAGTTCCAATTCTAAAATACCCTTTCCATGCAGAAATTCTTCCTGATGTCCAGCCTGAATGCCCCTGGTACAGCTTGTGGCCATGTCCTCTAATTCTGTTGCTGGTTGCCTGGGAGAAGAGCTCAATCCCCATCTGCTACAGCCTCCTTTCAGGGAGTTATAGAGAATGATAAGGTCTCCCCTGAGCCTCCTTTTCTCCAGGATAAACAAACCCTCAGTTGCTCCTCATATGAATTACTATCTAGGAATGATGATGAAAAGATGAATGTTTTTCTTTTCCTGGCTTGTTCCATTTTCCTTACATGCACTGCACATTTCAGAAGAGCAAGTGGTTGCTGCTGAGTATATTTAAGGCTGCTTACCTTACCTGTGTCTGATTTTGAACTGCTTTGATGTGTTGCTTGATTGCAAACAGTCCTGTTAAAACATGTGATGTGGTGTCTGCAAAATTCCAAGGAAAAGCTTTGGTTTCTTACAGGAATTAAATTAGAAATTCTGATGTTTGTTTTAAGGGTGTATATATACATATAGGTATGCATATATACGTATTTATTTAAAGGATCCCCTTTATTTTCTTTCTTTTTGTGGGAATAGAGATTGTTGGTAGGAGAAATATTTTAGATGGAAACCTATCTTCTAACCACTGGGATACATGGAGATGAGTTGATATGGAAGAATTTTTTTGGTATTCACACACTAGAGCCTTTGTTTCTGTCGTTTCTTTTCCATTTTACTCATTTGGTCTTACTGTAAACTGGCTATTGCTATTAAATTGGGATATTTCTGGATCATCTTGCAATGCGTGAAACAAGCATTTAAAGATCAGGAGGGTGAGGGGTTTTGAGTAATGGGAGCCATTTTAGTGTACAAGGAGTTAATGTCTGACAGGTGATGTGTATGATTTAGTTAGAAAAAAAACATGATTTGTATCAAGGAGGAAGAGAAGTGCTTTTAACTTTTTTTTTTTAATATGAAAAGACTGGTTTTATTTTTCATTCTTTTTTATTTTTGAAGGTAATCATTATTTCACGGCAGCATGAATATTGTCTGGGTTTTCAAGTTTGGGTCCCTACTTCTTCAGACAAGTGTCTCACTTTTTTGTATTTTTTTTTTTTAATTTATATTAATAGCATATTCAAAGAAAAAAAAATGTTTCTGCATTCTACAGTATTTCTGTGCAAGACATTTCCTATCTGTCAGTTTGAAACTGGGAAGATGCATGACACATCAGCATACAGTGTTTTTCTCTGCAGCTTCTTCAACTCTGAGCCTTGTGGCTATATATGTGGGAGTGAATGTTACTGTCTTCAGTAAGACACAAAGAAGAGAGAACTAGCTGGGTTCTATCAAATGTTATATTTAAACAAGAACAAAATCTAAAATAAACAAACAAGCAAGCCTCTTCCAAAACTCCAAAATTTGCTCATTTCTGTTGAAAGTCAGTGTCAATAATCAAATCAGCCTAAAAATTCTGCTTTTTGTGAAGCAGTAAATATTCATTACTCAAGAAAACTGAAAAATATGCTGTATTTTAAGCATTGCCCTATATATAGATGAAACCGTTCCCAGGCATATGTGAGCCTCACTTGATGTAAAGTGATGGGGAATAGAATATCACACACATCCATTGGCTTTGGAATTTTTTTGGCTTGATCTTGGTTTAGTGAAGATGTGCAGCAGCATCATCCTGTACTGCCTGGAAAGCCATACTTGGCTGCAAATGCAACCTAGAAAATACTATTGCCTACAGTGATTCTTTAGGAACTCTCACTTCCCCCAGTACCACCCATATCACCAAAAATGATTGTTTCCGTATCACTTGAGAGCCTCCCCATGCTAACAACACCCAAGACTATCATTGACCTCTATTAAACCTGTGTGAAGCCTTTGTGCTAAAAGTACAATTTGTCCCTCATAGTTTTGTTGTTTCAAATGATTTTGTTTATTTTGACCACTCAGCTTTCTATCACACAATCCTGCCAGGAATTCACAGCACATAGCTCTAGCAAAATCAGGCTGAGTAGGCACAGATTTTGTCTCTTGGCACCATCTACAAAGGAAAATGACATGAGTTATCAAAATATTTGGGGAATGAGAGACATATTTCTTTTTGTTTTTTTCTGGAGAATGGTAATAATAATTTTTGTGTTTACAGTTCCACAATATTCTAATGAAAAACAAACGAACAAACAAGACTTGGTCACTGTTACACTTTTCCAAATGAGCAATGATTTCTTTTTGTTTGGTAGAGTTTATTGGTTGGTTGGCTGGGGTTTGTTTTGTTGTTGTTCAGGGATGCTGGAGCACAGAAGGTCTTGGAATGGCAGGGGCGGGATACAGTGTTGAGTCAATGGTTGAAAGGCATTCAGTTGCCATGGACAAAAACTTCTGTAAGCCAAGCAGACAATGAAGGGGGAAGAAGGAGAGCATTTCTTAAGGAAGTCATTGGTTTTGGAAAACTGACTTTCTTAAGTAAGAGTGATAGCAAGGCACAACTTGTCTCTTAGCAAAGAAATTCATTGCCCTAGAATATAACAGATGAGGGCCTAATAGCCACAAATTTTGACATGTGCATCAGGAAATGTCTTCTGCCTGTCATAGACACTGGGTAACATCCAGGAAAGTAACTGAGGGTCAGCAGCCTAAGGTTAAGAATAATCAGAATCAATATTAAATTTCACTGTGGGTAAGTGCCAGGTGAAAGACGAGGTGTTAACTGACTTTATATTTAATGCGATTGGAATGGAGCAGGTCATTTCAGTGCTAATTACAGTCCAGCAATAGGAGAACTTGCCCAGCTTTGTGTAAGGGAATAGATGGAGCAAGAAGCTGTTAAAGGTCTGCAATACTTTCTGTGACAGATGTGCTCTAATCTAGGCCTATTACAAGCATGCACTTCGGATCAGCTCAAGTGAACTTGGCTTGTTTAGAGTCGTGTTGTTGGGCCCTGGGTGTGGGCATATTGCCTCTCAGTAAATTGTATGCAAGAGAAATGAGGGTTTGGAGGTGTTTGGTTTTGATTATAGTTAGCTAGGGAGATGTGGTGCATGAGTTCTGCTAGCTGCAGCTGGAAACATTGTGTTGTTGTGTTAAACAGGAAAATATCAGTGCCTAGTGCTTTGCCATTCATCCACAAAATAGCTCTGTTAAGAAAAGAAAGTATGTCTAACAGAAAATAATAAGTATAGCAAACATTGCTTGCAAAGACAGTTCTGATTATATTTTATATTCTTGCTTAAAATTTTTAAAAGAGCTTCTTCCTGGGAGGAGTGGAGAACAGTTGTTCCAGAATTGTTGCCATACCCCCATAATGTTTCTGTTGTTCAGAGGTGTATGTCTTGACAGGTTACTTTGACTTTGGCCTTACAACAGTGGCAGAGAAGGAGAAGCTTTAGTTAGCAAAAGCTTAATAGAACTAGGTAAATAGAATTTCACTTTCTGGTCCACTTGTCTGTGCAAAATCATTTTTTTTTAATTCTTGGAAGAACACTTAGTGGCCAAATAATGCAGTAAAATCCGTTGCAATAATGTAAGTGCACTAAAACCAAAATATACTACAGTGTATTTCACACTACACTTTTTGAATTCATTCTGAAACTACAAATTAGGAAAATACATAGATACATTAACTTTATTTTTGTTTTTCTTTGTTTCTGTCTCTTTCTTGCCATCATTAAAGAGTCATTAATGCACAGTATGCCTTGTCCACTACTGAGAACTAAAGGGCTACCATCTGTTGACACAGGTCACGGTATTTAAATTGTGTGTAAAATGCTGCCTTTTACTTTGAACATTATGCCTATAATTCATTAAATGTCATTGCTTAAAGATGATTCTGTACTTGTAGTCAAGAATTATGAAACACTTTCCAGAAAGCACTTCTGTTCTTGATGTTGGGCCAAAGAATCTAGACTTTTCATGAACTTCAGCTTGATTTATAAGCTATTTGGAAATGCTCAAGCCAAGTAGCTCTACAGGATAGTTATTAATAGAGGTGACAGATATTTGTTTTCCTTAGAAACTGAAATTTCTGTCGGAGTATAAGACTCTCAAATTCTCTAACCTTTTCTGCCTACCAGCAGTCCTCAAAGAGGTCATCAAATATGTAAAATTCTGACACTGGTGAAGAACCAAATCTATCATGAATGGATCCCTTCCATCACAGAACAGAAGCAGCTCAGGCAGGCTGGTAGAGGGATGGGAGTTACTTGGATGTGTTTTTATCCATTTTACTCTTTTGCTGTGGGAGCTGCTGAATTATTAATACAATAATAAAGACCATTTGATATGAATAGACTCCTAATCACCAAAGAAATTACTTATAGGACCAGAATCCTTAGAGTTGGCTGATTTGCCCCGATTAAATTATATCCAATGAAGCAACAAACTGTAAAAAAAAATACAGATTTCTTTTTTCCAGTAATTATTTGATAAGTTTTCTTCTTCCTCTGTGCAATTTTATGCTAAAGATTTGCTATTGCAGTCTGATGGCAAGTAGTAGACAAAGAAAAACATCTCAAGAAAACCCCCTGGCTTTGCCTCTGGATTTCAAATTACTTTCATGGGATGGGGGCTAACACAAAGTATATGTGAAATATAACAAATAATATGGACTTTGGGGATTTTTCTTTTAATTTCCTTTATCTTCTTACAGATGGCAAAATTAATTTCAACCTACTTCTTTTCTGTTACCATCTTTCCACTTCAGTGTGCCTATTTTGAAGACCAGCAGACGGATGAGACTGGGTTTACGTAGGCTGAGGTAGTTGCAGTGAGGTGTAAATAATTCATGATTTATTTAACCTGTGAGCAGAAATTTCTTTCTGGTAGAATTAATCTGCAAATAGCTGAGGTGTGCTACCACTTAAGTTATGATTGATCATGCAATATAACCAAACTCTATTGGCATCAGGTTTAGGACTGATGTACATATCAATATAATGCATATAGAGCTGCCAGGTGCTGTGACTGACAGGTGGCTTCAAGGTATTCTTGGCAAGAAGACTCAGCCTTGACTCTCCAGCTAATAAAGTGTGCATATTGGACAGCTTGTGTTAATATTCTGTAAATAAAACACAGTTGAATGACAGTTGGGAAGCACTTTAAGCAAAGTGTAGTCTGTGATGACCAATGCACACACAAATTAATAACAGACTTTCTGAAAAGTTAGAAGTTAATCTTGGTATTTTAAATGAGCTAATCCATGTGGACTAGTATCCACTTAAGGCAATCATATTAATCACTCGGGGGAGGTCAGATATTTATTTGCAAAACTTTGCTGTCCTTTCAGCTTTCATTTGGGGCTGGGGACCAGGTATTTCACCTGGGTCAGAGGACTGCCAGAACGTCTGCCTCTAGAGCTGGTAGCACAAGATCTTTTTGGTTCCGTCTCTCTGTAAGGGCCAAGGACCACAGGAAGGATCAAAACCATTTATTCATTCTGTTCAATGTGTTTCTTGAAGCTGACACATTCACTAACAAATGTGCCTTGTTACTGTTTATCCCCTGAGGTAAGCCATAGAAAAACAAAAGCAATTGAAAAAAAGAAGGGCAGAGAAAAGCAAATGGTTTCTGTATCTTTGATGATAGGAATGGAGAGTAGGCCATAGATGTTTAATTCTATTATGACTTCTGTTACAAGAAATGTGCTAAGCTTACTTTATATTATTATGTATTTGTTGTCCAAGTTTATGTTTTTCATGATTATGTTTTACTTTTCTCAGACTGCTGCTTGGCAGTTCCTATCACTAAAACATTTTTGTCCTTTAACTATGTTGTTTCTCACATATCAGTCATTAGTTACACTCTCTATCATAAAATCGTTCTCTGGTGACACCATCTAAAGAAGGCTGTCATTGCACAATCAGCCATTCATTATGAATATCCTGGCCACAACTGTGGTTTTGCCTTGAAAAAACTTCTGACATTTCAGGTTTTTCCAGAACTCTGCTCCCCACTGATAATTCTTTTCTTGCCCTCCAAATATCTGGAAGCAGCTAATGTGGCTGCAGTGTGTAGAAGTTTTAAATGGGTGGATTTGTAGGAATAGTGTCTCCTTTTACGGTACAATATAAAACTATCTTCTTCATGTTAAGAAGATAACTGTTTGTCAAAAAGATCTGTGCTGAAGAGAATCAATAGAATTAATGAAGATTTTGTGTGTGCGTGTGTGAGGAACACTGAAGTCTGACCAATTCAAAGTATCCAAGTGTCTGTTCCTGGTTTTTTTTCTAGATATTGTTTTTCTTTGGCTTTTGATGCATTCCTCTGATGTGATATTGCACTTGCACAACAGTGTTTGTGGCATAGAGGTTTCAGGTAGTTCTATTGCTACAGACAGTCACATTTTCTTTTTGAATAAATAGCCATAAAACTGAGCAAATTATTATGTTTGCATTTGATGCAATGCCAAATAATGTACTACCAAAAATGCTCACTTGAAGCTGTACCTATCTAGGAGCGTTTTCCCATTTACTAATAAAACAAAATATTTGTTGTGGGGGAGTGAGGCCTAATCTTATGTCTAAACATCCAAAGTAACAGTAAACATTTGTCTGTGGAGGCCTTGTAATGGTGTAATGCTGTGAGCTGGGGAATGAAGAATGGTGGAGAGGAGGGCAGGCAGAGCCTGAAGAGGAGCTACAATAGTTTTGGTAGCGTGACATTCAACAAGTTGAGATCAAGAAAAAAGCCCAAATCACACTGCTCTGGGTTTTCTTTTCTGAATAGAAGGACAGTGTAATCAAGTGGACTGTAAATACTTTTTTGAATGAGGAATGATTATAGGAACTAATGACTTAGTCTTAGACTGCTGTGAATACCAGTGAGCAGAGGCATTCAGACTGGTAGAGACCTGAAAGCTGTTAGTTTCCAAGGGAAATTCTATTTGAGCCAAGCAAGTATGGTAGCAAGATGATCACCCTCTGTCACGTAGGACATGTCAGGTCACTTCTATCTTCAGGTAGCTCAAGCAGAGGCTTAGGAATCCCATTTTCTGTGGAAGAGAAAAAGAAGCAATAAACCATGTCAGGTTCAAAGGTCTCTCCAGCTTCGTACATTGTTTCTGCAAACAGTGTTTAGAGTAGACTATAAACTAGAGAAGTTTATAATTGTAGTTCAGGGAATTTTCTTTGCCAATTGTGTTTTATGATTTAGAGGCCTTCTAGATTGGAGATGTGTTCAATAGCCCTGAATTATTCCTTCTGCCACCAGTTTGTACTGTGTTGTCTTAACTGATGCATTTCCTCTGAGATACCTCTGATGAGAAATCCAGCTGGAATACTGGATATTACTGGTAGCATTTTCCCATGATACTCTTTAGTTCTATGGAAATATTCTCCAGAGTGTGTTACCACTGGTTCGCTAAAAAAAAAAAAAATTCCACTTCCTGTCCCTGTAAGAAAGTTATTTACTGATCATAAAATAATAAATTCACTAATGGATGAATGCCTCAGCAGAACATCCTGGCTGCTTTTTTATATTTTTGTTACTTTTCTGTGCTTCTCTTTATCAGAAACTAATCAGGAATGATTGATAGTATCACTTCAGCTTTGTACCTATCAAAGTGTTCATAGTTAATTGAAGAATGTTGTTTTTCAATTTTTTTATTTTTTTTTTAGTAAGAGGGAAGAAGATATCTATTTAACTCACGTACTCTTGACTGTTCTAGGATGGACTTCCAACATGCGTAAATAAACTGTCTTTCAAGAAGAGAAATTTTGATAAGAGCAGATTAGAGATCTGATAGATGTTTAAGGAGAGAGGGGTTTAGGTATTAAGGACTTTCTTCATAAGACAAAGTTTAGCAGTTTTTTTAGATGAGTAAAAAGTGAACTCACTTCTCTGCCAGTCAAGACAGCAACAAAACTGAAATTATTAGGTTTTTATTAGATGTATATTTTCTCCATACATTTGACAAAACATGCATCTCTTAGTGCCTAAGATTGAGAGGAAGAGAAATAAGTGAGGATTTCTGCATTTTTTGTATAAAGCATCAAGGGTTCCAAATGCCACGTTTACTTAATGTTACTTGTGCAGTGATTAGAAATGGAGCTGACAGTCTGAGCTGGGCAAAACGTTTGCTGGGTAAGGATAGCAAATAGAACTGTGTGATAGCTTGGGGTTTTTATCACTATCTAGAATGAAACGTTAGTGTATCAATCAGCTGCAACACCTTTGGGAGCAGAATAACGATTAAGCAGTGTTTGTGAAGCCACTGCCATGGCCCTGTAGATTGCTTAGAGGAGCTAACCTGCTGCCATTCTGTCTCAGAAGAGCTGTCTGTCATTAGCAGGTATAGGTGTGCCAGTTCACTTCTGCAGCTTGGAGAAGCTGAGCAGCTGACAGCAGCTGAGGGTGTTCTACCCATGAAACCACTGCCTAAACTTCAGCAGACAAAAATTCAATTTTCTTGTCTTAGTCGACAATTAATGGGGAAAGTGGCTGTGCTGTCAAGTGCTCACTGTTGAATGATTTTTCTCAGCTGAGACGGATGCATGAATGGAAAAATAACTTTACTAATTTCGAGCAATTTAGCTCTAATGACTTTTTAAAAGCCCCATAAGGTAGGTGGTCCAAAGAAAAGCTCTAGGAGAAGTTATATAAACACTAAATAGATGCAATTACCTACATTTGCTTTCATAAAAAAAATTACTTATTTCCCTGGCAAGAGTTTATTGTTGAAAAAAAAATGAAAAATGAAATAGTAAAGACATTTTAATTTTTTTTTTAAGGATTTGATTTTGGTTTAATTCCAGAAGAATAATGATTAAATAGCTTATAGTTGAGTTAACTTGAAAACTTTCAGAAAGATATTCAGTGGAAAGTATAATTTTATCAAAGTAGAAACTAAATACAAATAAAAAAGGCTATTTCTTGTTTATTTCAAAGAAAAAAATTAATAAAAATAAAAATTATTTAATATTTGACTTTGCTTTTTAAGGAACACTTTGATTCAAAGAGGTATATGATATATAGCTTAAGTACAGTGTCCTGTTTAGGTTGGATAAAAAAAAAGAATGTCAGATTTTTCTTCAGAAGAGTAATAGAGGTTTTACTGGCTGTAACTAAGTCTCCTTTAACTCATCCTGATGTATTGGAGATGCATTATAGATTACTGAGAAGGCAAATGATAATGTATCACTTAATTTATTTGACAAATGTACTTTCTTTAATTAGCTACAGTACTTCATAGACTATTAGCAAATATTTTGCAGTCTGTCCTTTAAGGAATGATTTCTCCTAAAGAGACCTTGCAACATCAATCGATTAAGTCTTGATTTGAGATGAAATGTCCTCAGAATTTTGTGAGCAAAGTCTGCCTGTGCAGTTTCTTGAAACATGAGTTGGAGAGTTTGATGTAGAGATCATTTTTTTCTATCCTTTATTAAACTGGTGAGGGTTTTATTTTAATTCTACTAAGTTATATATTATGATAGAAACTGTATTGTCTTTTGTGGATCTGTTAGATAGACATCACATTCCATTTTAGTTCAATTCCTGAAAGTTAGAAAAAGACAGCATTCAGTCACAGATTAAATGACCTCCAAAGCAGATCTAATCAAACATTTTAAAGCTTTCCAAAAGCAATATAAGCCATCTCACTCTGTTATTCCTTTCTTTTATACATTTGTTGTTTGGAGGAACCTTGTGTTTGTAACAAAATATATCCTCCTTCAAGAATAAACTTTCTAAGAGGAAGAACTCATCAAGAAGTCTATCTTTGGTCACCATCCAGCAGTTAGGAGGTGCAATAATGCCTATTTCAGTCTGCTGAATCTCTATCAAAGTTCAGATATTTTGTTTGTTTAAAAACACGAGTGTAGCTGCTACCTAAACACATGGCAACTGTTTTGAGGGTGAGTTCTAGTCTGATGATTTCCATCAAACAGCCTGTCCTAGTGGGCACTATTCTGAAACAGTAAAGGCTTACTGTTGAATATAAAACACCATTTGAGAAGATACAGAGCATCATGCCTTCTCTGTGTGCAGTGCAAATGGGTAGGAGGAGAAAGTGACATACATATGCACTTGCTTCTCAGGGGCACGGTGACAAGCAGTAGATGGGGCTGCAGGTTTATGCATGCTTCACACTTTTTTGCCTGACAGTAGAAATGACAGTATGAATTTGACTCCTCTCTTGCTTAACTTGCAAAATGTCAGTCAGTAGCTGCAGTGGTTTATGGAAATGAGGGTAATGTCAACTTACTTCAGTGTTATGCTTTTCATGCTTTAAGCAAATAAGACCACTTCCACAGCTCACTTTTAGTCTGAAAAGTTTGAGGTTACAATAACTCATTGCAATGTTTCCCACATGATACTGGACATGACACAGCTGTTGCCACCAAGATACTTTTGATGAATGCTTTTAAGCCCTGAATTACAGAATTCCAAAGTTAGTGACTTTGGATGACCAAATAAATAGTTCTGTAGTAGATGGCACTCCTCTTCCTGCTTAGGTACGTGCTGTTACTTGTACAGGTCCTATGGAATTTATTTTTTAATGGACCTTTGCTGTATTACTTTAGCCTCAAACATTAGTAGATTATGGTTATGGCATACTTTAACTCTGAATTTTATTGCAGAAGATCAAGATCTTCCATGCTCTGTTAAAGCATAATGGTGATACATGAATAAGGGAGAAGATTTGTGTTAGTCTAAGGGAATTTATATAAGGCTTTGTAAATTATGTATGGAGATTCATCAAAGAAGATGTAAAAAGTATTTCAGTTCACTATTTGTATCTTAAGCCTAGGGATGTGAATCATGAAATATAGGAGAAAAAAGAAGACAAGATGTGTAGGAGGGAGTTAAAAGAGAAATGTTGGGGTTGGTAGGCTGATCTTCCTGACCAGTGTGGTTAGTGGAGAGTGGTTATCTTCCTTTTTGTCCTGCAAGATAACTTCAGTTCTCAATCTTTGCTGTGGTGTAGTGTCAGTGGGGCTGGATTCACACACTGGTTTAGATTAAGATTGGGGCAGAGAGCTCATAATATTTGTTGTTTGGAGCATGGGCAGACTGGGAGGAACAGGAGCATTTGTCTGGATGAAGCTAAAAATGAGAGGTGAGCAGGCAGGTAAAGGTGGAGGTGTGTGACTGGTTTCAACAGGGCTTTTTTTTTTAATATTTACAATTACAAATGCATTTTAAATATCCTTTTCTGACCATCTTCTATGGAGTTACAGTCTTTCCACAGGCTTAAGAGAAAGCCTAGAAAGAGGCTGGTTTCCACTGCCTAAAATTAGCCTTGAGAATACCCCTTAGAGGTACTAGAAGTTTGTGTTCTCTCTCTATAAACTTTTTAAAGAGGGTATGTGAAGGAAATCTAGCCAAGAATAGAAAGGGGTTTCATATTGCTAGGCTATATAAAACTGCAAAGGTTTGCCAGGTTCTTCTGTGGTTCTTGAGCTTAGTTAACCCTCTGTATGTTGTGTAGTTCTGTCCTGGTATAACCCCAGACAGAAAACGAACACCACACAGCCCACTCCACGCAGGATGGGGGAGAGAATCAGAGTAGAAGTGGGAAAACTCAAGTGTTGGGATAAAAATGGTTTAATGGGCCAGAAAAGGAATAAAATAATAATACTGATGAAAGAAACAGAATGTTCAGAACAAGGGATGCACAATGTCATTGCTCACCCCCCTGGTGACCGATGCCCAGAGAGTTCCCATGCCATGGCCCCCAGCCAGCTTTCCCCTTGGTTTATGTATGACACCATGTGGAATGGAATATCCCTTTGGCCCAGTGTCCTGGCTGTGTCTTCTACCAACTTCTGCCCCTGCATCCTTCTTGCTGTCATGGCATGAGAAGCTGAGAAGTCCTTGCCTTAGTATAAACACTCCTTAGCAGCAACTGAAAACACCAGTGTTTTTACAACATCATTCTCATACTAAATCCAAACCACAGCACAGTACCAGTCTCTAGGGAGAAAGTTAACTCAAATCCAGCAGAAACCAAGTTCAAGTTAACATTTTAAGATTGTTTTGAAAGACCAGCTCAGGTGCTGATCAACAAAGTGCAGATACCGTTCTGTGAATATAGGAGAAAAATAATGGAAAAAAGACCTACCGCATAAAATGCTGCAAGTAGAAGTTTTATATGGTGTGCTGCACCCTCTTTCAGCCATTATACATTGAGGAAGTTTCTTTCTGTTTCATGGAGGTGGATGGCTTTTCCTTTGCATGTAATATGCTTACCTGGTAAACAGGAAATTCAGAGATTCATGGCATTGAACTCTTTTGCCTCTCTTTCTTGTTGGGATGAGGAGTGATCTCTTATTCAAGGTCCTAGATATGGTGGAAGATAACATGTTCTGTCTGAGTTGGCCAATGGTTTCTTAAGAAAATAATACAGAAAACTTAAGCCCTAGTTCCCTGTCTTCAAAGTGGTAGTGATACTAGGTCCTACTTTGAAGGCTTCCTCTGGTATTAGAATCCTGTGCCAACAGAAATGTAGCTTTTCAGGTTCAATGGAGGCTTGTATCGTGTTTGGTGTGCTTTGAGACCCTTCCTTACAAGGGCAAGAGAATATTCCTTACAGAAGTATTAACCTCTCTTTATTCCACTTCTTCTTAGGAACTCCGAAAATCTGTGTCACTATGAATTTATTCCGTGGATAGAATTTTGCCACTCCTCAAGATTCATGCTCTTGTTTCAATGCTTACAAAATTCTTTTAACCAATTCATTTGTGTTAACAAAATGTATTGTGTAGTCAGACAAAATGATTTCTTGTAAAAGACAGTGGTCACTGCATTCAGGTGCAGAAGCTCTGGTTGCAAAGCAGACAGGTGGTGTATATAATCTAAACTATAAGAATACTTCCCAATTTATCCTAGTTTAAGGTCTACCACTTATCAGTCTGTCAGTATGAGAATTTAGTTTACTGCATTTAGAAGCCATGTCTCTTTACTGTCTCAAATTTTCTGGGTCTATACATTCTTTTATATTTGTCTTAATAAAGCAAAATTTAAAAATAAAAAAACAACACCCTCAACAAATATTGATTTAAAATATTAAGTTATATTGAATAAGTAATTAAAATAATGAATTAAACATCGAACTAAAAAAACTTACATCTAATAAATTCACAATTTATAAATTTTCAATAAATACTATGTCAATATCTGTAAAGCAGTTGTATATAACTTGAGTATTCACATATTTAAGAGCCAAAAGAAGTTGAATTTATAGTTCAGTAACCATCTAAGCTAGAAATGTACACAAAATACAATCCTGTATTTCGGCATCCATTCCTGCCCAAGATGTGGTGGGAGATATTTCAGTGCTGTTTATATTAAAGGTATTAATGCTGATCCCAGTGGTCTAACCAAGAGTTGTTTCATAACCTTGATATATTCTTCTTTCATATCATAGATCTGTATTTTATGTTTACTTCTCAGGTTTAATGTTAATATTTAAACATTTTGTGTCTGGTATATTAAGAGTCCTTATAGAGTCGGAATCTTTCTGTATATAAATTTTTGCCATGTTCTATTTCCCTTTTTGTTGCCTCTCATAATCAAAAGCAAAATAGATGTATTTTTGATGGGAGTTTTTTGAGCCTCATATAAAGATTTATGGATTTGTTCATATTTTCTACATACTTGAGCTGTAAAGTGCTCAATTGTATGACAGATTGTTCTAAAGAGTGGATTAAAGACAGTGGAAAAGGCAGTGTGAGAGATGGTTATTTGTGTTAACACATCAATTTGACATGACTACAGATACCTCTTATTATCAAGGAAATACCATCCCAAGACAAAATTGTTAAATTTTCTGTGCAATATCCAAACTACCACCCATAATTCTGTGAGTTTTCTTTTTATCTGAGCTTGACAGATTCACTGTTTCTTTTTGTTCTCACATTTCTCTTGTAATCCCTCAGGCAGAATGTTCTTTTCCTATAATTTTAATTCCAACAGCTATATATAATAAGGAGAAGGAAAATATTGAGAACCAATAGGCACGAATAAATAAAGGAGAGCAAGTTGGCTTAAACGCATTAACTTCCTTAGCTTTTCTTATCTGCACCCAAGAGCCTCAAACTATCTTCTTTTTGGAGGTAATGTTGTAATGATTTATTGCTAGGATGTTCTTTCGAACCAAAAAGACTAAAAAAGCTGATGTTTACAAATAAGCTAAAGTAAAAAAGGAGTCCAGTTATAGCAATAATCAGAGTGGGGGGAATAAAACTGTGTTCTTATTCGTGGTCAAAGATACAAAGCATAGCTCTCTGTATGTATCTTTGTGTGCTGTCCAGAGTAATGTCATCGTAAAGCCCTGGTTTGTTGCACAGGACAACTAATTCTGTCTTTAAATTAAAGATAATACACACACATACACACATATACACACGTTGTTGGTTTTTTACATTCTTTCTTGTCCCTTTGACCTGGATATGCAGTAGGATCTCAGGGTGCTGTGAGCAGAGGATCTTTTTGGTAGTAGGTGAGAGATGGAAAACTTTATTCCAGCTGTTTTGCTTTCCTTTTCAGATCAGCCTGGATTTAGCACAAACTGTTTATTTTCTGTGCTCTGGTGCATCCATGACTTAAAACTACTCAGTGATTTGTTTTATTTTTACTATTTTTTGTTCAAGCGGTTATAGTTCATTATCTTGTCATGCTTACTGAAGGAGAATGTTTATTCCTTATCAAGCATTAGATAGCTTCAGCCATGTTTTTAACACTTTATTTAAGAAATATAGAATTTGTGAAGTATTAGGAGTGATGTAAGAGTTAGAGGCTGGCAGGCAGAAGTGTGCTTTGTTCCTTTTGGCTAGTAATTGCAGGGTTTGTTCTCCCACACCCTTGTTTTATGTATGGAGCCTGCAGAAATGAATGTAAGATATTAAAAGATTTAACCTCTGGTAGTTTAATGGTTGGCTGGCTGACATGAAAAAACAGAGTACACTTTGCTCATAGGTGCTGTGGAAATAATGAAGTGTAAAGTATTTTTGTGACTCCTTATAAAACCAAAGAGCAGAAAATGGAGATGGAGTTATCTGCAGATGCTTTGTTATATTGTACTGCCTTCTCAATGTGTTACTGAGCTTCTCTGCTCTCTTCATTGGAGCATAGACGTGAGGGTATGTAGAAACAAAGCAATTATTCTTTATTCTTATTCTTTTTGTGTCTCCAAACATAAATAATTTCTCCGTTCAACACTACAGCATCTTAAAAATATGTAATTTAGATAAAACTTCTTAGTAGTGAGTCAGGCTTTCCAAGACACTTGAGATCTAAATAATCCTAAAAATCACACCCATGTTAAAGGAAACCTGAGAAGCAAAAGACAATGAAGTCCATGCTTGCCTATACATGGACATCAAGTTTTTAGGTTGCTAAATTCCTAACTGGATATGGAAACCTCAGAATACAAGTCTTCTCCTTTCTTTCCTTCAGGAGATGGCAGCACAACCGTTTTGCTCTTTGGGGAGCAGCTAAGCCACAGTATAAAAAGTGGATTTCTTAATGTTCTGTTAGTTGTTTTTCTTGTTTTATTGTTCTTCCCCAATATACTTGTAAGAATGTCTTCAACAGTCTATAGGGGACTAAATGTGTTGGAAGGTTTGCTTCTAATTTATATATACCATTTTTAGAGTTGCATTTTTGCAGTACTTTTCAGGGTTGTTTTTTTCCAAATTTCTGTCGATTTTGCTATAGCAGCAGTGGAAACTCTCAGCTTGTAAAGTTCTGTAGACCTTATAGGAGTTTGTTGATAACACCTATTTACAACTGGCATATTTGATTTTCAGCAGAGTTTCAAACATTTCCTGATGGCAGATATCAGCAACATAGATGTTGGTTCTTGAAATTTGCTTTAAAAAGTACTTTTAATCAGTTTGAGTCCTATTTTTTTTTTTTTCCCACTTTTTTGGTGAACAGATTGGTGGATGCTATTATGGAAAAATTCCTAGAAAAGTTGAAAATCTTTGCTCTTTATGCATTTTTGTTACTATTAATGAATTATAGAAATGCTACAGAGGAATGCTAAAAAAATAGCTCTGAATCTGAAAATGTATGGAGAGAAGGAAATAATTGGGAGGAAAAATAGCTGCCGCTATGACTAATTAAGTTAGTCATCGATGCTACTTTAATAAACATTTTGAAGATGTATAGTCCATGCTATGACCTTCATGCTTTGCAGTTAACAATAATTGAAACTAAAGTGTGTTTCAAAGCATGTTTTAAGACTTGTGTACTTGTAGGGTACTGCAGAGATAAAAATCTTTTTTTCATTTATTTTACCCTGTGGAAGAGTTCTGTTACAGCCCTCTGCCTGTTAATAACAAATATTTATGAGTTGGAATATAACCACCAGCTCAGACTGCAATTATTCTGGTATGAACTGCTGTAAATGGCCATCAGAGCTCAAATGCCATATCTCAAGGCCAGATCTCTTGAGCCAGTGGAACGGAGGTTTTTGGGATGGGAAATACAGAGGGATGCTGTCAGGTGGAACCAGAGTGGAATTCAAACGGAAGAAGTTTTCCAGATGGAGAGACATATTTCATGAGGGACGAAGATAACAAAGGTTAAGAAGGACAAACTGTATTTTAGATAACTCATTTTCAATTAAAGGTAGAAGAAAAGAAACACTTCTCAAACTTGGAGCGTGCCAAGATGTCTGAGTGTTGCTTTAAATGGGCATGAACTGTAGCTCTGGAAAATACCCTGGTGTATTAGCTAAAATCTTACTTCTGTTACAGGAAACTGAGACTTCTTGAGATGCTGAGCTGCATGCACAGAGCTAGCAAGACAGAAGGTGTTGAGGCTCCTGCATATCCAAGGACAGAGTGAAGGGAATAGATCTAAAGTGTACTATGGGAGAAATGAGATTGTGTTAGACAAAGCCTACCCACAAGAAAAGGGCTCATGTGTGAAGACTGAATGCATTGTTACAGGAAGCAGAATTATGTTAGATTGGTTAAATGAGGAATATAAAGAGAAACAAAGGTGGAAAGATGTCTCCATGATGCCTGTGAAACAAAAGCTGTTCTTAGCCCTTAGGACAGAGCAAGTTGTCATTTTTAGTTGAACAGCAAAAAGTTGAATTTCAGTTGTAAAGTGAGAAGGATGTCATAAAAATAAGGCATCATTACATGTGTGGAGAACCTCAATGCAATAGGTATTAGCTCAGAATTGAGTCCTTGCAGGTAGGACACTAAATTGTAGAAGTGATCAATAAAACTGCATGGTCAGCATAGTGTTGTAAGCAGCTGAGTGTGGGAGTAAAAAAGTCTGGTTGTTAAAAATACAAGCAGTAGGAAGATTACACATGAATCCATTAATAATTCATCTTGTTAGGTGAAATAGCAGGTGTGGTGTGTTTAGGTTCTTAAAGAACTACCTGCTCATTAGGAAATTAATTTCAGTTAGCTTTAAATCACTCTCACATACACTTGATTGAGGCATACTTTTTTGAGAAGCCCCTGGCCATAAGTTGAGCAGTTCTGGAGGGATGTAGAAGTTACCACAGTGTTCATGGGCTGCAGAAGCCTCCATGTGACACTGCTAACAGCAGTGTTTCACTGGCGTGGTCCCTATGGAGGGCATTGAAGGATGAGAAGTTATCTTCAGGCTGGGGAGGAAACTATCCTCTTCTTTCTCTCTATTGTACTTGGGCATGCTGAGCCTGCAGAAAATGGATCCTTGACTGAATCTGCCCTGCATGATTTAATTAGGGTGCCTTACATCAGGATGCTACTCCACAGACAGTGCTACTTCTTGACAAACCATTGTTTCTTAGTTTCACAGCACCTGCTCTCAAGTGCTCATGTCCTCTCAATCTCTGCCACCCTAATGTCTTACTGATAAAACAGCTCCCACAGTTTTAAGATGGCGTGGTAGCAGAACCCCCTAAATTTAGGGAACAAGATAAAGAATCTGCATACAAAATCTTAGAGTTCCATTCTCCAAACTAGTAAATCCTTTCCAATAAAAGCTGTGTTAACTTTTCCCACAGAGGAAGGAGGGTGCTATTGAAGTGGAGGGGAGCAGCCTCTAACTTAACATTGTAAAACTTCAAAAAATTCTAGCCTGGATCCAGGCTGGTTGCCCTCTCTAACAGCAAGACTTATTCTTTGGCTTTTTAAAGATCAGTTGATCTGTCCAGTACATCTGCCGGGAAAAACAGAGGTGGGAATTCAGAAAAGGAAGGCCAAGCCAAAAAATAAGGATAAGATATCAAGTAGTTTTCTCAAAGTGTGAGTGAAAACTCAGGAAAAGAGTATGAAATGGTAGGTCTGTTATCTATGCTGTAAGGATTTCCCTCTGCAGTACAGAAGCACAGAATTTGTTCCTGTTACAAGAGTTGAGGAATCAGGACAGGTATGTTTCACACCCTAAGTGCAGCAGGAGGGATTATCAGAACACCAGGCACAGCACAATTTTATTTATTTTATTTTTTTTTTCCTTCTGGTGAGATGTAATTGCCAAAATGCATTTGTTGCTAACTTCAAAACTAAAATGAGGTTATACATTCACAACTATCCTTATTAACTCTTACAAGTGGGATATTCTGTTACACTTTTTCTTTATAAAACTGCGATAAGCCAAAAATGAGGCTTTTTTGTAGCTGTAGCTCATTTCAATAAAGGATGTTTTGGTTTGGGTTTTTTTTGATTCCCCTACTCAGCTGAAACCTGAAGTAAAAGGGAAAAATAACTTGGGTAGCAATGTTGAGTTAGTACTGCTACAAAGCATTACTAAAGCAGAACTACCAAGCCAGAACGCATAGTCTTGTAAACTTAGAACAGTACCACATTTGTCCTGGGTGTTTTTCTCTCTCTCTCTGAAGAAGTGCTTGGTCTCCTAAATGAAGCTAAACCTCGTCTTCCTTGAATTAATTTTTTTTAAATGCCACAATGTCAGAACAATTTATCTGTAAGGTTTTAAGCAAAGTATATCATCATTGAAGAAGCAGCTGTCTGGTACAACCCTTACCATAAAATCAGTGACAGAGGTACAGGTCCTGGATCTTATGATGATATCAGCAGCACTAGCCTTGTCATCAGAATTGCCTGTTCGACTTCATTTCAGCCTTCTCATTGGAAAACACGACAGCACTTAGAAATCTTAGACCAGAATTGGTGTTGGAAATGTACCTGCTGGCTTTTAGGTTTGTTTTGGACAACATTTTATTGTCTTTTTCCATAAAGAATAAATACAATTAAATATTGATTGAAACAAATGCTTCTTAGGCTAACCAGTACAAACTTCAAACCCCAATGCTATAGATCCAACTTTTGAAAAAATCTGTACTTATGGACTTAAAAATCCCATACTTAGCACTTCTGAAAATGCTGAAAGCAACCTTTACTATGCCTATAATGTTAGTGCAGAAATGAAAGTTAATTGTAAATAATGTCTCTAATAAAGGAAACTCTGAAAAAATCACTTACTCTTCTATACTACAGCCATGTTTATACTCTTTTTTTGCTGACATATCAATGCACTGCAGTAATGCCTTCCAGAAGTATTTTGCATCTATTTTTCACATGAAGAATCAGGAACAGCATTGTTTGCAGCTGTTACTTGGAAAGCACCAAGGTAGCAGGAGTTAGAAAAGGAGTCCAGTGTAGCTGCTGGTCTCTGAAAGTAATTTTTTGTTTTCTTAACTCTGTAAAGGGCAAAGACTACTTTCATTATTGCACTCATGTGTGTTTCTGCTGATAACCAGAATCCAAGCCAGGAATCTGTATTGAAAACTCTATAACACTGCTTACTGTCATTTTGTCAAAGTGCTATGCTAGCTTGCAGGTCAAAACTTCAGAAAAAGGCTTATTTTCCTCAGAAACAGAGAGGATTTGCCAGTGTATACTGGTATTCAGAATTTTTGCATTTCAACAGAATGGATGAGTTAGGAAGTTATGAGGGACCACTATGCTGAGTGGGTGCTGCTGCTTATATGTTTTTACGGGCTACAACCCAAATTTCCAAATGAGTGTGTCCACAAGATATTGATACTCTCAAAGTGAACGTTTTCCATCTTCAGAATGGAAAGGGATCCTACAGAGAATTAAAATGAGTATCAGTATTCCACAATACTTGGAAAGTAATTCAAGTATGTCCAGGTTTTTTTAGACAAGCTGGAGCAGAATGGAAGGGAAACAATTTGGACTGTCTTGCTTTAGTTGCCTAACGTGATTAAAGCTGTAATACAGGCAAGGCCTTTTGCAGATTTTTAAATGAGATAGCTGGTTGTATATAGACCTTGAGAGAGTCAGAGAACTTCATCCTGCTGTCTTGGAGTAAAATTATACATGGCCTTGTCTTTGCTAGGATTTTGCTTCATGTTTTCCAATTCCACTGAGTGACCGCTACTCACTAGGTTAAAAGAGCCGTTTAAGTCACATCCCACTCTTGTGCTGCTCCATCTCTCGTTACACAGAACTTTGTAACATGTAACTTAAGCCCGTGTCAAGTCCTTGGAAACTCTTCCTAGATGTGGCAGATATGAATAGATATGAATCTTTATGCAGAGGTGTGAATATTCACATAAGCTTGAACCAAAAGCCTTATAAATAATATCCTAATTTACATGGGCATATATGGTATTTTTCTTTAAATTGTGTGTAATTCATGTATTTCTGTTTATTTCACTGAATATAATAATGCCCTCATTGCAGAATTATTTCTAATAAAGATATCGTAGTGTCTTTAAAGCTCTTCCAACAGCTATGAGGCTGAACACTAAACCTCAGTTTTAATTCTTATTGTGCATCAGTTATCTAAAAGTTTCATGTTAAAATGAAGCTCTACTATGCAAACTGTAGACTATACTGGGGTATTTTTTAATTATTTTTCTTTTTAGTGCTATTCTGTTATGAGAGCCTTGATTTTATTTTCTTTTTAAGCAGCTTCTGCAAGGTAGTTTTCTTGTCTCAGATCTGTGTGTTCCTCATGGCACTTTATAACAAAGAGAAACATTAAGCTCAAATGAACATCTCCAGGTAGCCTAGCAACAGGATATGATTAATAATACCTTTCACCTAACTGTATGCAGATAAATGTCTGAAAGTGAAAGCAAATTCAGAATTGGGTGGCCAGAGCCTGGCAGTGCAGTGAGAGAGAAAAGGTAATATGATAATATCTTGTGATCTCTGTTGAAAAAAGGAGAGAAAGTAAAAGATATATTTAGTGGGTTGTATCTGCCTTATGTAGTAAAATACAGAGCATAATGGATTTTTTTAATAACAATTGAATGGTATATAAAGAAGAAGTATAAATACCCTTGCTTCTCATTATTGGTTATCATCACTAATTCACCAGCCATGCTTTTTCATATGTGAGAGATCAGAAACAATCAGTAGTAATTACTGGGCCATCACAGCTGAAATGAAATGTAGTATAATTTAATATAGAGTTAATGGCTTTATAGTACCATACCAAGGTTTTTAGGCCGGAAATGGACTCTTGTATTGAGTGCTGTACTTTAAAAATATGCAAAACATTGGATGTGTCATTAATATAATTACAGTTTTCAAGCAGAGAAAAGAAGGAGAAGCCACAATGGATGCTTTGTCTTAAATGGCACTGTATTTTTTAGCTTTTCCTTAAAACTTCATGTGTGTATATTCACAAAAATGAGAGGACTCTGAATTTTATCTATACATATTTGAATGCTATATATTTATAAAATGTTGGAGACATCTACTTTTCAAGCACTCAAAAGGCATTAGAATATGAGTTGGCCACACAAGCTTAATTCTTTCACATTTTGTATTCATTCAGTATAAAGAAGAGGCACTGTGGGAATAGGGTGAATATGAGATTCATTGTATGCTCATTTTGTAATAGTGGGAAATTGCTGTTTGTATAGGAATAAAATGGAGTAATGTAGTTGTGTGTTGAATGTAGAAGAACTAGTTATCTTGAGACAATCCCATGGACTGCCATAATATCATAAACATTTGCCTTTAGAAAGAAATAGCCTATTACAATGCAGAAGCACAGATTTTTGTCCTGTGCTTTAAAACCTGCTGAACCTGCTTTTTTTCAGTTTTCAAATTACTTAATGCCCTGTCTCTTGTGTGAAATCCAGAGATGTTTGTTCCCTTTCATCAGAAGGTATGTATTTATGTTTATGCTCAGTGAAAATGTGAGCCCCTTTCAGTGCGTTGCAGAAGTTGTAGAGGAGAGGCTGTGAAAGGAGAGCTGCTGATTGTGCTCCTTGTAGCTCTCCTGATGCATTTTCATGGCCTAACATCCATCAGCAATCATTTTGGTTTTGACTTATTTTTTCCTTTACACAGTCTAATTCTTTAGTGCCTGGTAGTGTTCCAGGCTTTGTTGCCAAAACAGAGAGAGCAGATTTTTGCATTTAATAGGCAATTCCCTGTTTTGTTCACAGTTGGTAGCCTACTGTTAAAGTCTGGTGGGTGTTTTGATTTAGCAGGGATGTCTATTTAAGTTCAGACTCCTTTCAAAAGAAAATTGCTACTTTTTTCTCTAATCACTGCCACCTGAACTTACTGCACGAAGATCTTCGTGTGGCTGTATTATGGCATTTTATGGTGTAGCAGGGGATCTCTGACTCATCTGTCTGAGGCTTGTCCCTCATTGTATGAAATTCTCTCTTGCAACATATCAGGCCTAGTATTTGGCTTTGGCTAGAGCTGAGTGTTCTCCGTTGGAAAACTGTTTCTGTAAGATTTCCCCTGCCTCCTTTCACCTCAGTCATCACCTGAATCAGTACCACCTGCTACATCTCCTCTTAATCCCTTGTGAATATATCACTTAGTGTGATGACACAGGCATAAAGACATGCCTTTAGTTTTTGGGGTTTTTTTGTTTAAATAAGCACCAGAGATTTCTCTAACATGTCTCTCTCGTATTAGTAGAAATAATTCTTGGTTGGAAAAAAAATGCCATCCTTACTCTTGAGATTCAGGACTCCTCTTTTGAAATCACCATAAGTTGTGCTACTGATTTACCTGATGGTGCCCCTTACCTCTGGTCTTGCTGAATGAAATCTCTTAACTCTCTGCTTACAGCCTATCCTAACTAACTGGTTATGCAAACAGCTTTTGGTGCTTTTACTTCTTTAAAAGTGCGTTCACAAAGATGGTTCATAGAACTAGTTTGACTTGTATCTCGGGTAATTATTTTCTAAAAATTACAGCTTCTAATCAGTATAAGATATTCATGAAGCTGNTACCTCTGGTCTTGCTGAATGAAATCTCTTAACTCTCTGCTTGCAGCCTATCCTAACTAACTGGTTATGCAAACAGCTTTTGGTGCTTTTACTTCTTTAAAAGTGCATTCACAAAGATGGTTCACAGAACTTGTTTGACTTGTATCTCGGGTAATTATTTTCTAAAAATTACAGCTTCTAATCAGTATAAGATATTCATGAAGCTGTTTCTCAGCTTTGCTGACCTTCTAGCTTGAGTCAGCTGTGTTTGCTTAGGTCTTTTTCCCTTAAATGCATTTTTTAGGTCTTTGCTTGAAAACCAACCAGCAAAAAAAGAATGAAAATAAAATGCCCCTTTCTTCCTGTACTGCAGTTTTAGTGTAGCATTTATTTAGCCGGTGAATCACATTTTCAGCTAATAAGAGAGACTTTCATAGGGAGTTCTGTAAACTTAAATGAGTTCAGAAGTGATTGTTTTCAGACAAACTTCATTTTCCAACCAGTCAATTTTAAGATGGAGTGTAAGTCACAAAACAGCTGTGCACAGCAATTTTGCAAATGTGTAACATTTTGTTGTATAATGCAGCTCTGAAACATAGTACTTCTAAACAAGCAAAACAGTTCTGCAATTAAAAATTACTGTTGCTAAAAAAAAAAGATATATAGCTGCAGATTGACTGAAGCCAGATTTTAAAATTTTTATGTGTGGTTCTTCTCCAGAAGCCGTTGTATTGGTATAGGTGGAATAAAGATAAATGGAAGAGAGTGTAATTAAATTCTGTGCCCTCTGAATAATTAGTAATGAAATAGTGCTTATATGTTTATTACACATTACCTAGCTTAAATTTTCAGAAGTCATGTGTGACCTGGAATGTCTCTGTCTCTCTTGTAACTCAACTGAGAAAGTCCTGTAAATCTTACTTGAATTTTGAGGCACAGTGATGTGTGCGAAGCTGCATCCCTCACGCCTTTTTTGTATGAATCATAGTTCTGAGTCTTTTTCTCTTACAGCACTGAAAAGAGTAAGGAGACTTATTTGGCTGAGAAACGTAGAGGGAATTATGAGTGGGATTTCTTGCATTATCAGTGCGTGCATGTGTGTTTGGCCCTCTCTGCTCTCTACCTCAGCTGCCAAAACACATTACAGTGTGTATCTCTGACTAGCACTGAGGTGCTCTGTACTTCCAGGAGTGAAAGAGGTATCCCTGTGTTTCAATTAGCAACTGCTGTGTTGCAAAATGCCCCCAAGATCCCTAGGCTGTTGAAGAAATTGCACCAGCCAGGTGATCCACTTCCTAAATTGCTTGTTACTCGTTAGCATGACCCCACAAGCCATGCGTCTTAAGCAGCAGAAAACAGAATTAGAGCTGCTCCTCTCTTTAAAATCTGTTCAAAGGTCTCCTGATCTATTTGGTGGTGTAACACTCATGATGCAATCATTAATCTTAATATTTTCATTCTTATGGAGGTCAATGACATTCACAGAAGTCTGAGCAAATCCATTTTGTTCACTGAACCCTGCTCCACATATCCACAGTGTTCCTGGATGACCTCACAGAGTTTTCAGTTTTACAGATGTCTGAAAGGTTGAATATTTTTTTTCTTTTCCCTTGGAATAAGCACAAGTGGCTTATTTAATAAAACATAAGGAAAGGAAAAAAAGGAGAGTAAACACAGTGATTCAAATTGCTTCTGCATCCAATTCAGGCTGAACATTGCTGTTCCTCTTTTGTCACTGCTTATTCGTCAGCATTTGCTTTAATATTTCCCCGATTTCAACTGTTCCTGCACTATATTCCCTTTTATTTGGGTGCATTTTCTTCTGGAGCAGTCTCTATCATGATTATTTTTAACATCATGATTTTTTTAATGTCTTATTATTAAGAATCACATCCCTTTGACTTCTCCTCTTCACTTTTCTTTCTTCTTTTACCTCCCCTACTCTTTCAGGCTTTTCTTTTGCTGAACACTTTCAGATATTTGCTGTTGTTGCTGAAAATCCAGCTTTTGGTCAGGAACTCTTTAACTGACCTATGACAGTATCATCTTTCCACTACTGGGAGGAGAAGCTATTTTTTCATTTGAAACTGAATTAGCAGATGGTATTACCCTTTCAGCTGCTAACAATTTATTTATTTTATTTATTTTTTCCTTGACTTCTTGTGAAGCAGTATCATAGCATTATAGTGCAATAATGGTGGATTGGTTCTGTCTTGGACTATTGGAGTTTGGCAAGGTTGGATTTGTGTGTGTTTTTTCTGAGGTGGCTTGGGTTTTGCTGGCTTGAGGAAAATATACCTAAGGAAAAATGTTGTAGGGACAGTCAGTAAGTCTCACTGTGTAATGGGACTTGAAAAATTACATAGAAAAAATGCCATTCCTAACTATCACATCCAAAGGTTCTGTGGACAAAATTGACGTGCCTATTTAAAACAGAGGCTGCAAGTTCCTTTACTTTTGATTTTTTTGGTGACTAAAGAACCTCTACTTGATCTGCAGTGTACTGAGAAATGTCTCAAACCATTTTTGTAATTTTCTGGTGCAGAGGGCAATTCTGTGCATCTCAACTTAGTAGCAAGGAGAGTGTGAGCCCTTACAAAAGGTCCTCCCAGGGAATAGCAAAAACAAAGCTCAGGAACCAAACAGCAAATAATAAAGAGAATGACGAATACGAATGAATGCTGATCCAGGGACATAACAGAAAAAAGCACAAGCACTGGCTTGTGCAAAGCCAGGTTTGGAACTCAGAGGCCCTCAGTGGAACCAATATCCACACCTTATATTCTTGCTTCCTCCATCTGCAGGATGTAGGCCCTCAGAGCTAATAAATGAGGCTTGTGATTTACTGTGGCTGATTTTTTTCCTTCTGTGAAGCTTGTGCTTAGCTTGTGACACTTGAGTAGACCCTGAAGTCAAGAGGGACTTTTTATGTGGTTAAAGCTTAGGGAGTGCTGAAGTGCTCTGGCTGGCTGATTTGTAGTGCTGGCTGCAGAACTGAATTTTAGCACACACAGTTTATTGTGGTCAGAAGAGGCAGATTTAGGATCAAAATTTGCTATACCTTGTGTTCTATTTCTGTTTCTAATTCATTTGTGTTTCTACTTCTTTCCACAAACCTTATCCTTACTGCGCACATGTTTCTTTTTCCATGTCAGGGTCCATTTTTGAGAGTGTTTTGTGACTATAACTGGAAGAGCCAGTGAAATTAGAACCATAAAAAGCAGGCAAATGATAAATGCATTGCGAGGTCGAGTAAAGAAGATTATTTTCCTCTGCTTTAATAATGGAACCATAAGCAATAAGACAAATAGGCTTAGAAAGGATAAATCTAGCCAGACTGCTTTTTTTACCTTTCTGATAAGATTATAAAATAAGCAGATGAAAGGCAAGTGGTATAAAACCTGCATTTTAGTAAACCTTTTGATACCATCTTGCCAAAGCATACACAAATAACTAATACATGTTGGCTTGGATAGAAACATGGTCATACAGACTGTAGATGAGTTGAAGGACTATAAATAATGAGCAATGATGACTGGTGATGAATTGAGACAGGGTGAATTGTACTAATGAGGGTCTGCAGGGGTCAGGATTTAAGCTCAAGTTTTTATTCTTTAACATCTTTATTACAGCATCTTTTCAGCCTGCTGTTGGTTTCCCCCCTTGCCAAAAATGACAGTGAGGCAGCTATGTAAAATATTGATACGTACTAGGATTAACCTCAGACAGAAGACAAAAAATAATATTTATTAGAAATGCTTAGACCTCAGAAGTAGGGAGGCAAAAGAACATTTTCTTTCCAAATTATTATTATTTCAAGAGAGAAGACTTAATTTGCACTAGTGCTGGTAACCACAGAAAGCCAAAGTAAAACTGGGTGACTGAGGAGTAGCAGCAGTGTTGAGCTGGATTCCAGGAGTCCTTAAATTAAAGGAAGTTTAATTTTCTGTCAAAGATATGTTGCAAGCTATGGAAGGATTTCCTGGAGAAAGCTCCTCAAAGCTCTGCTGCTTGAAGCATCACATTGTGTACTGGAGGGAAAAAGCAACAAAATGTTTTTCCCTGTTGTTTACACCTTCTTTCTTGAAGACACGGGATGCAACAGAAAATGGCAGCATGTAGTCAGTATTTCACACATGCTCTCTGCAGCACAGCAGAACTGCTCAGCTTTGATGACCAGGAAGTAGTGCAGGCTGAGTTGCCATATTGGAGTGTTGTTGCTTCAAAGATGTTGACAACAATAGTATAGCAGAATGTCTAAGAATTGAATCTGTACTAAATGCCATCAAAGCAGCCAGGGATGGATTGGACCTGCTCCAAATTCTTTTGTCAGGTTATTTTCGGTGAAATGCACATTTCTTGTAAAAGTCAGCATCACTGGAAAAATTTTGGGGTTTTTTTTGACAGATTGGTGTTGAAACAATGATTTCATCTTTTCTGGAACTTGTTTATGTCTCCAAAATATTGCAATACATATCTTTCAATCAACACATAATGGTGTGTTACAAGTGGTCTAGATAAAAGTCTGTGTGAATCGGTCAATGGTACAATAATCAATACAGTATTTACAGTATTAGCCTTTTTCACCTAAATCTATCCCCCCTCCCCCCCGCCCCAGGTTGCAATGAAAGGTCATCATTTGCATCTAAATAACTCTGTAAAACTGCAACTGATAAGTCAAGAAATAATGAAAATTAAAATTTAAAATAAAAGTTTTCATATAGTTTTTGTATGGGACACCGTGGAAATACACTTCTTAAAATTTCTTCTCATTTTCTGTGCCCAGAAACTAACTTGTTTTAAGTTGTCTCTGTGGATGAAGTAGTGTATTTGAAATAGTTCTGAAATGACTGCTTTACTTGTGTAGGTATATAGACTATCTTCTCTATGCATTGGGAATTAAATAAGGATATCAAAGGATGTAACAATAGCAATATTTTATCCTGAATTTATAAGAAGAAAAAAAAGACAAACCAGTTGCTGCAGAAATCAAAACTCATAAATGTAGGCTTTCAATTCCCTGAGCTTCTTGTGGAAATGCTATGTTTATTATTACGAAATTCATCAAACTAATTCAGTTATCCATTTCTTGTGGCAGTTGTGATATGTATATCAGCCTGAATAACAAATGTGAATTCTGTATGCAGGCAGTAAGCAATTAATAGCACTTCTGTACTAAAAGTTTGGGAAACATGGTTGATAACTTTTTTCTAATGATGAAATGTTGCAGGTTCTTTCTGCCACTTCTCGTAATTAAGCCTGTATGAGATGTAATTAAGCCCTATTATATGTGTCTCATGCTGCTGCTGCTACTTGTCTTCTTAAATCTAAATCCAAGCTAAAAGAAAAACAAAACTGCTTTCCTCCACATTTTTTAGGTTCATTTGGAGCAGACTTACCACAAATGATAATGAAATTAATCAGATGTGAAAATACATCTTTAGTCTTGTGTGTAGCTTGAATTTAGAAAAAGGGAAAAATACAATTAGTAAATGATGTGAATTGCATACAGATTGTGCATCACTGTAATGCCACAAGGAAACTAAATTATTAGTTTGAAAGACTGGCAGATAGTGGCAACTGGGTTTTATTTGAAGTGTATCTGGTAGTACTGTACACTTCTACAATTTCAGTTATGAAATAAATTATTTTTTTTGTGATAATTTACATTGGCATCATCAGAAGCAGTTGTTCCTTGACTTTGTAATGCAAATAACTTGATGTCTAATCCAATAAATTAGCATGAACATTTTGCTTTATTTTTAATGGATATTAAACCAATTATCATCCACTGTCATACCAATGGCAGACAGTAACTGATGCAATCCTCTTGTACACCTTACCCTTGCATCCTTTGGAATCAAGGAGAAAATTGCTGCCATTGCTACAAATTTGGTTCTGATGATGCTGTTCAGCAAAGGTAGTCCTGTATTTATAGTTTCTGAAGAAACTGAAGTGTACAATAATGCACAGACTAATTCTTTACCTCTTTCAGGCTAGAGAAGCTTGTGAATGAGATGCCATTTGAGAGCAGCTGAAGTTGTACAACAGTTACTGATCAATGTGCCTGTTTGCTTGAGCAGGCTTTGGAAAAAGTCTTCCCAGTTTGGTGTATGTAAAAGGAACTGGCTGTGTTCATTTTTGTCTTGTCTCCAACAGCAGGAAAATCATATTTCTTAAACTAAATCTATGAGAGCAAATGTAATATTTTTTTTATATTAGTGCAGAGCCAAGTCTAGCTTTGGGCCACAGCCCTAAGGAGTGTCACAGTTTCAGTATACACCTTTCACCTGATCAGGAAGGTGCTTTATTTCCTGGGAATCTTTGAAGTATCTTTCTCTGCAGAACATGCTGCAGAGCCCTGGCCAGATGGGACATGTCTCATTCAGCACCACAAGCTGTGCATTCCCAGCTGAATCTGAATGTCTCATGACCTGGATGGTGTGGTATAGTTTTCCTGTGCTGCTTCACCGGCCAGCTGTTGCTCAGGATCACTATAAGATGAAGGCTAGGTGCCTTTGTTGTTTTGTGGGCCTGAACCTCAGGCTGGAATGTGTTAGAAGGCGAGGAATGAAGGAGGACACTTGGCATGGGTTGAAGATGTTTATTCTAGGGAAAATCTTGAGCCAGAGAGTGACATGCCTGGCTTCCCCGTGCCAGAGAGATGGTATCTGGTGTTCCCAGCACCACAGAATCCCGCTCTGGGGGATGGACAGCCCATTATATATTGGGGCATGTCCCAGGTAAGAGAGAGGCTTCTCAGGTGAGGGGAGGAGTGACTAAGGACAGGGGACAAGGGCAGGTGCATCTATGGAGAGAAAGGGGAGTGGGGAACAGGATGATTTACAGGATCTGTTTCAGGGAAAGACCATAGGACATTGAGGATGGGGGATACAGGATTAGACCATTACAAGACAGATAACAAAAAACAGAACAACTTTAGAAAACCCTAATTTTGCACCACTACAGTGTGGTGGTCATTTACCCATTTGCCTGTACTACATCATCTTCACTTATATTGAACCAAGCATGGAAGTGAGAAGTTTATGAGGTGAGAAGTAGGCTTCCCTAAAGCAAAAAAGAGTTTATTCAGAAAAGAGGAAATGTTATCTATAAGCAAGCTATGTGTATGCTTAGTTAAGAGTAGGTCACCTGTCTTCTGCAGCAGGAGAATTAAAAAATGGATAATAAATAATACACGTCCTTCTTGTGGACCACTGTGGGTATGATATAGAACCTGCCTTTTCAGGTATCACTATCCCCAAACCACCCTGATCACTTGTTCCTCTGGTAACTCATCTCCTCATCACTTAGGCTGTAATACAATCACTAACAAGCCCATGTGGATATGTATAACACTTCTTCTAAAATTAATATAGTAATATTCACATGTTCAGTGATTCCATAGCATCTGTCACATAGTGCCCCTAGCCACACTGCCTGGTTAGTGCTTAAAAATAGTATTGGAAAATGTGTTTTATCAGGAAGCCACTAGATGTACAGATTTACCAGGATTCATTCCAAACTATGAGATGAGGCTATAGGATAAACAATGCAATAAAATGGGAATAATCGGGTGAGATTAGACCATTGACACATAGAAGCATGCAGCTCAAAAATTAAGTATTCTACAGAAAGATTATTTGAGGATAATAGTAAGAACTGTTTTATTCATTCATACGTAGTGAATATCTACTTTAGCAATGGGAACTGAGTTAAAATTACACAGATTAATATTTGAGATTATAATTGAACTTCCATTGCAGTCAGTTTAGTTGTCTGTTTGGTGCTTTTTCTTTTTGAATACTCATTAGTTCCAGGAATTAGAGAACAAAAAGAAACAGGTAGGATGCTGTATTTTCCTTCCAGTCCCCTCAGTACTTTATACTTTCTCATGTTGGTGCTTCTCTCTTGAATCCTGCAGCAGCACCCATCCTTAGCTCAATAACTCCATCTCTGCCTGCACCTCTCCCATTCTTTTCTTGTGTGGTTCTAGCCCACTTTCTCACACCCCTGTCTCACAAATCAGCAGTTTTCTCAGAAATCTGAGCCAAGGTAGCACAGCTGTGCTGTACCAGCCCTTGGCTTGGGATCACAGGCAGCTGGACCCCAAGGAGGAAAGGTACAGTACTTACTGCAGAAAAACATCTTTTCAGGCCTTGATTGTCCTGTTGCTAAAATACAAGTAAGCACAGAGCCCTAGAGCATGTCAGGGATCTTTGTGACAAAACATTCTCCTCCAGAAGGAAGTGCTGATCCAGCAGAACCGTGTGTGGGAAAGAAAATTTCAAACAAATTTTCTATTTAAATTCATTTCTTTGGAGAACTCTGCTGACATTACTGTTTTGACATCTTCTGAATAAAAGAATCCTTTCTTAGTTATTCTGAATTTGTCAGAGTCTGAAGCCTAAGCAAAAGGACAACATATTTTTTAAATCATTTGGAAAATTCAGCTAGTCAAAAGAGTCAAAAGTTCTCTTTCTTTGGTTATAAATTCATTATAATCTTATACTCTTTTTCCTGATTTGGAGTAGAAAGGTTTTTGAAAAACCCCAAATATTTTCCCAGGGCAGGAGAAATGTTTCATAGCTCTCCAAGTCACTGATAATTAGCAAAATTCTTGATAATAATGCATTTTTTCAAAAATAAATGATGTTGAGTCTGTATTTTTTTTCTAGCAGATGACAAGGAGATTAGAAATAAAAATTTCTGCTACTTTAAAAAGAAAGGAGGAGGATGAGGCCCACATCTGCCAGCCAGGATGCTCAGAAAAAGTGGGGTCTTTCTGAGGATGATGATGGGAAGACAAAAGGCCAGCCATGGTTGTGTTCATTGTCATATTATAGCTTCATCCCAGAGCATTTCTGTCCAGCATCCTGTTTTTCTTTATGGTCTTGGTATTTTTCTCTTTTTGCAAATTAAATTATCCTTTCAGACTTAATTAAATAAGGAAGAAGACAACTAACATAGGTAAAACTGAGTTACCCTGCACCTGTTTGTGATACAGAGACTGAAAACTGGGAAGACAGAAATTGCCAAAAGAAAGATTAGCAGAACTTTATCTAATCGTGCCTAGTGTTCCCACCCAAGGGTAGTAGGGGCTTGTTTGTTCTGGGCTGACCCAGCAAGGCCAGTGGGTCCCAACTGATATTTGAAAAAGGAAGTGGTTTTCTATAATGGGGCTGTTGATATGCAGATAAAATAACAGCACAGTGTCTAAAGATGTTGGAACCCTGGAGGCTGAAAATTTCAGGCTGTCTGTACTGAGGGGCATTGACCCTCAGGCAGGAGCTGCATTTGACTTGAGGCCATGGAACAGGCTTCCAAAGTTGAGTGATAGCACTGGGGTTGTGGATGTGTAATTTGAATAGTATTGTTGTGATCTCACAGGGTGAAAAACTTGAATTTGGGGCTTTAGTATATAGTAATATATGGGGCAAGATGGAGGACTTTGGGTGTTGTCTAAGTCCTTCTTCTTCCTTCTTCTTCCTTCTTCTTCATGGGTTTGGGTAGTTTTCTGTAATTGGTTGATAGAGTCTGCATTGCAGACTTCAAGTAGTTAGTTATTGGGTTTAAAGTAAAAATAATTTAGGTGGCATTTCATAATTGGAGGGATTGTCCTTGAAAAGACCTTGTAGAGATAGAGAACTACTCCATTTTACCTGCATTCTCTAACTTGCTAGTTAGAGCTCATGGCTCGTGAGACTGTAAATAGATAAGAAATAATAAACATCTGAGTCTGAACATGAAACTATGACTCCCATGTATTAATCACAACCTCGGCAGAGAAAAAGGAGCCAGTACCTTCACATAAAGCTGCCATCCTTTCGGAGAAAAAGCAAACCTTTTGTGGTCACATGAACTTTATGTGATCTATTTTAGATAATGAACAAAGTCTATATAGAATGCATATGGGATCTTGGGCAGGGTTGTGTTGTATATTGTGCCTGCCTAGAGAACTTTGTGTGTTTACACACACTTGTTTCTTGAAAATATATCCTGTTACTACTACCTTTTCCACATAAACAAAAATGGCTATTTTTTCCAGATATCTTCAAAATCAATAAAGTATATTTTTAGTCACCAAAAGCTGCCAAGGTGTACACCTTCAGTGGAAAAATACATCCATTTTATGACTTTTAGAGGAGTTACCAATCCAGCTGCATTCTGGGGAAGTTTAGAGTCTGGTCGTTAAAGCCTTCCTCCTATTTTTGCAGTCTATGTACATTGAAAGCTACCAATCAAAGAATCTGCCTCCTAAGATGGAGATGTGATTATGCTAATGCAATTTACTTGTACTTAAGATAAACCCAAGGGAATTTTTATTGAGATTTGATAAGAGTATTTCCTTGGAAAGGTGTGCTTTAATGGTCAAGTACAAGAGCCTGTTTTGGAAGAAATCAGGAACCATTTGCATTAGCATCAAGATAATTTCTTACCATAGCCTCTGCGCCCTCTGTGCCCTTTTTGAACTTGGTTACCAGAAAAGCACTTATTCCTGGGATTATCTCATGTGTTTTCTACTTCTGGTCCAAAAATTACATTCCAAGGAGTGATATCCTCAGGGTAGTGTCAGAGAACATGGGTTAGGCTGCTCAGACTGATGCAGTGGGCCATGCATGGTCACTTCATGCTCCGGTTTCCTTCTCTTCTCTGTCACACAGTTCCTGAGGTTGGACTCGAGCTTATGTTTCTCTGCTGGCTTTCTGCCAGGTAAAGGGATTAGATGTAATTGTTTTAGGTTGCTGATGAAGGGAAGGGTATAAAAGGAGGACAAAATCAACATTTGAGTGCTGGGGTAGGAGGCCTGTGGCTCTTCTTTGTGACTGGTGCCCACAGAGTCCAGGGGAACAGGCTGACCTGATGGGATGGGCAGACCCTCAGAATCCACTATCACACACCCCTTCATCTGTGTCTGGGTTTGAAAGGTTCTGTGTAGGTCATGTAGCCTTGCCCATGTCAGTAGCAGTGCATCCAGGACAGATGCCACCCTGCATCCCATATCTTGCCCATTAGAAGAAAAGAAGAAACTGTCCAAACCAGATCTGGATTTGACCCCATATCCACTTACAAACTCAAAATTAGGAAATCTGCTGAGCCCATTGTCCTGAAATGTTACAAAATCATTAGGAAGTTGTTGAAAGCATCCTGGATTTTTTTCATTTAATATTTCTGTTTCTTCTTATTAGAAGGAGAAGAACTTTTATATTATTTTTATTATTACAGCTGTACTCCAGGATTGTAACATACAGGTCTCTATCTGCCTCCAATGTCTGAAGCTGCAGTTTATAAATGTGCTTTAGGGTAACAGAAGTGGATTTCTTTTGTTGAAAATGTGCCTCTGGTACACCATTTTTTCTATCACATGTTCCTTTGATGATGACTTGTCCCCCTGGTATCACATTGGAGAAGCAACATCCCAAAATTCTTATACTGGGTGAAGGATTTCTCTTTCAGACTAGTAAAAATGACAGCATTTTTTCTCATCAAATTGACCTCTTTCTTCAGCATCCAAATAAAGCTCCTCTTGCTTTTTTGAGTTAAATTATGCACAATTACAGCAAAACACTATTCTGAATTTTGTCATGCATAGTAATTTCATGATTAGTACTTAGGTTGCCTTCACACTTGGGCATTTACAAGTTGATTAAATGCCTTGGTTACCTACTTGGGTAGCAGTTGTTAAAAACTTGCAGCATTTTGAAGGGAGAGGGATTCTTGTTTGCTTCTAAAAAATTCACAGTGTTGTAGGAAAGGTACAAATGTGGGATCCTTGGCTGTAGTGAAGGACCTGGTGCAGGCAGCAGTTTCTCTTCTCACCTTTGCTTCTATTTTACAGTATTTCCCTAGTTAGGACCTGTGGCCCTCTGCTCCATGATGGCTGGGCTGTAGTTGTGTTGGGCAGAGTTACCTGTGGTAAGACAGGATTGAAAAGGAAGAGTGGGAATGATGCAGCAAAGAGGTGCTGTCAGTGCTCCCTCTTTTTTTCCCTCTGTGGTGGGAGCTGTGTTGGGATGTCCAGCTTTAGTACCATTAGAACAACTTTTAGTACCTTTAGTACCACCTTTAGTGCTGCCTTTAGTACCACCATGGGCAAGTCTGTGTCAGTGCTGCAGGCACAAGCATTTAAAAGGTCAGTCTACCAGCAGTTATAAATTGTAGTCCTCTATGAAAGTACTGGCTCAGTTATCTATCCCTAAGAAGTCCAGGTGTAAAAGGCTGCTTTAAGGAATTCCACCTTCCACTTTCCTTATCAAGGGTTGCAATTGAGGCTTGAGAATGCTTCATCCCTCCTTTATGCCACCCTAGCAATGCTGTCTGTTTATTTTCTTAGGAAGATAGAAAGTGTCTCTCCTTCCCATGGAAATATGCAGTCATTACTGCTTAAAAGGAGAAAATACAGACAACTACTTATATATATGTATGTGTATATATATACATAAATACATGAAATGGAAATAACAATTGCAAATGTGAGAGGGCTTTATTTTAGCTTGCTGCCTTGAGTTGTTTGGTGAGTGGCATATTGGTCCCCTGTGGGATCCTTTATGTGTGCTTCCACCTCCTTTTCAAAACCAAATAGCACTGTAAGAGTCTGTGTGGGGTTTGGGTTGTTTTTCTTTTTTTTTTNNTTTTTTTTTTTTTTTTTAATTTCTCTGTCTTTCAGTAGAATTAATATCCCTCCCACTGTCTATACAGCCTGGCATCAACACTCCATACCTTACTGCATTTATGTGTAGTTGACTGCCACTGGAGACAGAAGTTCTCAAAGTGTTACTACTCCCCTTGCTGGTGTGTTGTAGCCATGGCACCCAGATACTTGGCTTTCCAGCGGCAAGCTGCTTCTTTCTATTCGAATTCATGAGGATGATTTTATGAAGAGACAGAGACAAATTTAAGAGTATAGGCTTTTCTCTCCTTTCTTATACCGTGTGACTATTAAATGAATGGGATGACTTTCACCCGTCTCTTTGATTTACGCAGACGTGGACTGTGGACGTGTGTAGACTCATCAGCATGGTTTTATTTGTGGTGGGAGCTATTTAAACAATGGCATGATAACTACTTGAGCTGGGTTGTTTTTCAGAACAGTTTGTTCTCTTGAATGAAAAATTTTAGAAATGGCCTTTAGACATCTGGGTAAAGATTTACTGATATTGCGATATTAAGGAATAATGATACTAATTAATTTTCCAAAACTTAAAAGCTGGAAGTGTTTAGCATAGTAAAAGTGTGTTTTCTTCTGGTCCCATGTAACTGATGAGGCCAAATGTTACTGCAACCCCACTTTCAGGTAAAATCAATTCTTCGTCATGCAAACAGAAGAAGCTGTATGGTTCTTTTGTCTCACTGTACAACTCATTAAAATATTAATTTGCACAGAAGAGATTATAAATAAGATAGACCAGTTTTTTTAGGAAAATTTGGATCTTCAGAAGGAACCTGCTGTGGTTTTTCTTCCTTTTTTTTTATACCTGGACAAAAAATTACGGAAGAAACACAGATCTATATTTCAGGAATTCACCAGCTGCAACCCAGAATAATGATCTCCTCCTGCATGTGGTGTTGCACTGAAACAGCTTTCATATGATTTTATATAAGCAGGTTTCTTGTCTGCCCAATTCTAATGGGCCATGTGGAGCCAGACCAAAGTTCTGCTGACTACAGTTATCTGGTCTGCAGCAGGTAACCAAAACCAGATTGCAAGAAAGAATGCAAGAAAAAAGCAGTAATTTATGGTCCCTTCCCCCAGGGCTCTGCCAGTTCCACTTAGGTAATGCTCTAATGATGTTACAGAGTAAATTTTGGGGGGAAAAATTATCCTCCTTCTTTGGAGGGCCCAAAGTGGAGAAAAGCTGGTGGTGTCTGTTGCAATGGCCCTTAAGCCTGTAACAAGGCTTCAGGGAAAGGTGCAGGCAGCTAATTGTCTTTTATTTTTAAATTGAGAGAGTGGGTGTTTGGCTGAGGATAGCAGCGTGGAGATCTAGTGAACCACTACAACAGAACAAGAATAGGAAAATACACTTTGTGCTCATCCCTGTGAAAAAGATCAAGCCAAATGCTGAGTAACTGTGGATTGGGGTCAGAACTTGTGATGTGCACATCTCTGGCTTATGAATATTGAGTCTGAGATGCAGAATCTAATTCTTAGCCATTTATTTTCATTATAGCAAGCCAATCCATTTCATTCAAGGTGCTTTGCCTCCTTTTGTATCGGCAGCCCACGTGAGGTGTCCTAACCATGTAGGTGCTTGACATGGAGATTTTAGGGTTAAAACAGGTGAAAAGTAGTGGGATACTATCACCCCCATCCCACCATCTGTCACCTCAGTACTATATCCTGCAGAATACACTGCTCTTACTCTGCTTTTTGCAGCCCATCTGTTCCTTATGCTTTTTTAAGAGCATTCGTATTTAAGGAATGGCATTTTCATTTTATAACTAAAATATAGGTTGGCACTTTTCATTGTTTTCCTATCTGGCTTTATATGGCATACTGAAAAAAGTATTTAAGAGATCTGTGTTTGCAAAAATTTCTGTTTGAGTGGGCTGCATTACTTCTTTATAATTTTTTTAATAAAAGCAGCCACGAAAGCCCCCAAACATTTTAAAATTAACCACCCTAAGGCTCAATGTGGTTAGTTGGGGCCACTGTGGGATTGTAATCCAGAAACACAGAACTCATTTTCTTGTTTTACTTTTAAATTAGAGGATTTCTTTTTCGTTAACTAGAATTGGAATATTTCAATTATGAATAATGCCAGGAAGAACCAGCACACTTGAGTGGGTTTAATGAATTTCATGTGTTTTTGGTGCTTTGTGAATGTGTGTGTGGTGGTGGAGTTTCTGAGACCTGTCACTTAATATATACAGAAATGTATGTTTTATTTATTATGTATTAATTTTAACTATCCTAGATTTTTTTGTTTTATGAGCAGGGTTTCTGCAGAGCCCTCAGATCATTTTAATATGTTCAGAAGAAATTTGCACAGACACTGAACTGCAGAGCTTTATGTCTCATGAAAGTGTAAGAGTAACATGTTTCTTGTCTACATTTATTATCCTTTAGAAGGCACTGGATGTTCCTGTCATGACTGAGAAAATACTTAAGGGTAGTTTATTCCTCCCACTCGGTAGATAGGTCATTTGCATTTACAATCCTTGATATTTTATGTCAATTCTAACCAATATTAGGCAGTGGTTGAGTATGGACAAAGAGACAGAAATGCAACTACTGTGATAATACTTGAGAACAGGTAGTAACAATAAAACGGTACACTTTTTTTGACAGTAATCTGAAAGGTCAAATTGCAATTCAGAGCATCTTCGTATTGGTGTTCGTTGATTTTAAGGAAGCAAAATTTCCTGAGGAGATTCGAATTTACTTCAGTGCATTTTATGCTGTGTGCATTAGAAAAATTTGTCTCTTTTGCCACATCCTTTTTTTGTTTTATGAGCTGTTTTTTATCTTCTCTAAGAAACTGCTTACTGAAAGGCTGTATTTTAAGCCTTCAATTTAATGTTCCAGGGACATATAGGAGTACTGACTAAATCCCCAGTTTTACAGTAACTTGGGAGAGCACTGGCAAACCGCTTTTCTAGCTAACATCATTGATTATCTTAGTGCAAAGACAGTGAGTACAGCAAAGAAAATCAACGTGGTAAGGTTATTACTTCATTAGAAAAACCAGAAAATATAATCCATGCTCATTAAGTGTGAAGACAAAAAAAGCATGTTTTCATTGAAGTGTTTTCATTTTTAAAAAACTGCATAGTAGAGAACAGTATTACTTAAATTATTCTTTGTTGGTCTTTTTAAAAATGACTGAGAGCTGTTTTACAGACTGAAGTATAATTGTCAGTGTGAGATTCTCCACATTAGAAAATGAAAGACAACATTTGAAAAAAAATAGGAAAACTGCTATTTACAGAAGAGTGATGAATAATTTTGAAGTGGTATCCAAAAATCTGATCATGGAAATGATGTGGGGGTGTGTATTTTTATATATATATATATATATATATGCCACATTATTTATAGTATCTAATGTATCAATTAATATATTATAACATAGTATAGAAAATATATATTATGTATCATATATATATATATACACACACCATTTTCTTCTCTGTTAAACATAGGTTGTAAATCTTCACCTTTCACCTAAAGGAGTAGCATTACAAAGTAAAGACATTGGTATCTTTTCTATGATTTCTCTAATTTCACAAATTTAAAATGATTGAGGGACAAAAATTAGGATGTTTTCTTTTTGAGGGTTTTTTTGCTCTCTAAGAGCTCATTTATAAGCCAGGCTTCCCTAAGTACATGTTTTCCACTTACATGTTTGGAGAAGATAACGGAGCAGGTGAAGCTCCACGTCTGCCTTTTAGACATGTTTGCTCCAGCATGTGGGTGGGCTGTTCTGGGGAAGGAATGACTGATTCGAGGTGGGTTTCAGTGTGAGGTGAGGGATTTGTAACAAGGGGCAGGGATTACTGGGCTGGCCCAGAGTTAATTCTCTCTTCTACTTTGCAGCATCCCCACTCAATGGCAGACAGCTCTTAGAAGCAGCAGCAGTTCAAGGAATGTTGAGTAATTTAAACAACCCACCACAAAGCTAACTATGTGTCTCCCTCGTTTTGTGGGAATATTAATATTGACTTTGATGCAGGAAAATACTCATCATGTTTCAGTAAATAAGGTGTATTTTAGACTAACACAGTGACGTATGTTTATTATTATTATTATTGTTGTTGTTGTTGTTGTTATTGTTATTTCAGACAGATTTTGCTTGCCTGTTTTGCTATATTTTCTTTAAATAAAACAAAACAAAACCAATACAACAACAACAACAACCCACCACAATACTTCAGATACTGAGAACCAAAACTGAGTAACACATGGAAGTGGCTGTGAAAGTTATTTGGAGTAGGACTTTGTCACTAGAGGGCACTTAATCACATAAAATTAGCCATCTTTGGGTTGGTTTGGTTTTGGGTTTGCTTTTTTTTAATAGCTCCTTTCTCTAAAAGATCTTCTCAAATATTTGTTGATTTTACTGGATTTTATTATTGATTTAGTAGTATACAAGTACAGCCATAAATATCTGTAAACCTAAGAGTATCAGGGCAATGATCTGCAGTGAAACATTTCCTCTGGGACAGGGGATAAAGGGGGAAGCTAAGGAGAGGCTACAGTGTACAAGATTTAGTGCAAAAAACACTCAGGCTAAAATTATACCAAAAGGTCGCTAAATTAGTATTAATTTAATTAATAAAACCTCAAGTGGAATAAATTATCATACTTAGCAGCAGGGGTGTATAATCACAAACACAGACATAGTTCTCAAGTATCAAAACTTCTGCTGTAAATTGACAAATGAAAAAACTCCTGTTACTGAAAACAAACAAAATCAGAGCCCTCACTTACACACACCACTCATGAAATACCTAAGGTACTGAATGGAGTGCACTTTTATAAGTGGGTTTAACTCACTTGACACTTCACTGCAGACCATCTAGTTTATTATGCTCCAGTGGTTTGCTTTGCTGGACTCCAAACCCCAGTGATTTCTGATGGGCTGCTTAACGTTCACTGGCAGCCTGGCCCCACGAGGGCATACTGGCAGCTCATGGCACACCTTTAAAGCTGCCTTTAAAGTTGCTTTAAAGTGCTGGGAAGTTATGCACTTTACCTCCTGGTGTTATGGCTGAGATAATTTGCCATGGGACCTCTTTTCTCTGATGGATAAGCAATTCCAGTGGGCTGGAGAGCTGATACCCCAAGGGGTGTCCCAAGAGGGTGGGGTTTGGTTTATTTTTTTCCTGGCTGTTATTGCCAATCACAGAGAGAAAGGTACTCAGGGACTGCATCTGCCAAGCCGTCTTCATGCTGAGGTATGCAGAATGCCCAGTATTAATTTACACATGCTTTCAGCAAGCATGGCATGCAGTCATGGTGTGTCTGTCAGCTCTACCCTCAGCTTCTGACCAAAGCCTTCCATAGGAGGCCTTGGTCCAGTGTTACTTGGGGTATTTTAGCTGTCTGGGCAGTCTGACAGGTTAATTATCAAAATAATCAGCTGTTGTGAGTGGGTGGAATCAGGGTGAATATTCCAGATGTGAACCTGAATGAGTCTGCGAATGGGAAGGGTGGAAACTGCCAGACCGTTGGTGATAGAGCTTGTGAAGAAGCAGAAGCAGTGACAAGGACTAAATATACTGGAAGCACATGGTTTGTTTTATTTCTAAATCAAACTGTATCAGTTTAAGCCTTTGCTGGAAATTTAAACATGGAAATTGAAAGAGCTTTGAAAACACATGTTCAGGTATGCAAATGGGCTTTTATATTTTCCTGTATCTCCTGCCTTACATGGAGGGAATGCTACTGTGCTGCATTCTGGAAGACATGCAGGTGGGATAATAGAATTGCAACAGCTTGCCAGGATTTCCTGTGTCTTTTCTGTTCAGAACTGTAGCTCATGATTAATGGACATGTATACCCAGGGCTACAGCATTGCCTTTGCATTCATGGACTTGAGGCCAGGTCTGACTCTCTGAATGCCATTTGCATGGCTTCTGTCCCTCCACAAATGGATATGGAAATATTTTCTATTCTCTAGGTCGGAGAAAAACAGTTTAAAATTCCAGAGGTTAGTGTATCCTCTTGCAAAACCCAAGGGAATAGATTTCCTGTTGATTTTCTATATCTAAGGAATTTCAAGCAATCCTCTTGGGCAGAATTGAGAATTTGAAGTGCAAGTCAGAGTTGGTAACTGTGGATTATTGCTTAAGCTGAATACAAGGTCAAAAGTATTGAGACAGAATTTTTCTGGGTCCCCATTCATGGTGCTGGCTGTCTGCTATGGCTTATAGGAACTTTGTCCTTGATGGTGCAATCTAATCTGTATAGTCATCAAGGTCTGTCCCTCTGTAGTATGTGCCAGGTACTCAGATGGCCTGTAAAAGTGTTTCACTACATGGATCATATTGCAGGGCAAGGATTTATGAGCTGGAATTCTTTTTTCTCTGTCTGTCATGATGAACTTCATTGCAGTACACCTCCCATCACATTTCCTGGAAAGATACGGTGAACCTCTGAATTCGTAATCCCACTGAATGCTAAGAGAAGTTTTAAATAATGCTTTATTAAAAAAAGGTTAAAATTATGCAAGAAATATATATCTGCACATTTTGTAATGGCAATCCCTACCTAGACTGCAATGTAGAGGAGAATAACACTTCCTACTCTTGTAATCAAAAGAAATAGATTAGAAATCAGATCCAATCAGAGTGGTAAGACCAAGTATTTAAAAAATTGGAAAGTGAAGTTTTCTCTAGTTTTGCTGCCTAAGCTTTTTAAGTGGAGCAGGTAGAGGGCAGCAGGTGCTAACATTCAGGATCTCTTCTCCATAGTCCCAGTGCTGGGCAAACGGCGAGGCTGCTCCTCAGCCGGGATTGTAGGTAACCTGATTTTACGTGGAAGTAGGCTGGGAGCACTCACACAATCTGTTAACATAACTCAGCAGCTGGAGCTGTAAAAGCTTGGAATGCTAAAAGTGAGCCTCTTGGTAGGACTTAAAAATCAGCAATGAAAAGAGTGCAGGCATTGACTGGGGTTCTCCATGCAGGCGAACATTGAAGCAGACAGCTGATTTTGTCTAACACGGCTGAGACAATATCTTGCACAGATTTTGTCTTTTGCTTTTAAAATAAATGAAGTGATAAGCATTATTTGCCATGAAAATGAATCTCTTAGAAAAAGAGATTAATATCCTCCTCTAGAAGAAGAAAAAACATAGGAGGATGATGGTACAAACAAAGCTTAATTAAAATATAATTGTATTTAATCAATGCAGTATAATTAGAAATAGTGCTTAAGAGTTCATTTTAATGTCTTTTAGGCTATCTGTATTCTTTAAATTAATATCTGCCTTATGGACAAAGATGTAACACAGTTCACTTCTCAAAAAGGCTCATTTGTTTTTCTCTAGTGATTTTTTTGTAGATCCAAGGAAGCAGAACCTGTAAACCAGAAAATTGATAGGTAGTAAAAAATTCCTGTAATGCCTTCTAAACCCTTTGTGTTTCTAGCCTGTGTCATAACAGAATGGTCTGGTGTTAGCATCTACCTTAGGATACTGCGGGTCAGTCTCTGACTTACAGTAAACTTTCCAGGAAACACTGGAAGTCACTGAGATCATTGTGTTTGTTTCTTTTTCATTGCACATGGAGTCTAGTGCTTAATATTCAGTAAGTCTGTTCTTCCTATTTCTTGGAAATTTATCTAAGTACTGGTCAGTATCCTGTGGTTGGAGGCTCAACAGGAATGGTCAACAGCATGTGCAAGTGGTGCATGTTGTTATTGAGAGTGTCCAGACTCTGTAACATTTTAAAGGTGCCTTTCTTTTTTAGCAGTCTTGTGTTGTTACACATGCACACAGCAGCAACATTGCTTGAGACCAGAGCTTGCTCAATATCCTAGCAGCGAAGTGAAACCTTCTCACGTTACTTTCTCAAACTCCAGCAATTTGTGTTTCAGAAACTTCCTGTGCCAGAGGTGGTTTTTGTTTGCTTATCAGCCCCAAAAGGATTTCCCGTCTCTCAGCTTGTTCAGTTGTCCCCTGAATCCATGTACAGTTTTAGCAGCTGTAACATCCCCTGGCAAAGAGTTCCCGAGTTTCCTTTCTCAGTTGCATGGAGAGCTGCTTCCTCATGTTTGTTTTCCACCTGCCATCTGCTTCATTTGATGCCCCCAGCCTTGTGTTACAATGGGCAGCAAACAGTCAGTTCTGATTCACCCCTTCCATGTCACTCATGATTTTACAGATCTTATCATATCTCCTCTGGATCATTGCTTTGCCAGGTTTTGTAGTTGTTGCTGCTTGGAAGCCAGTTTATACTTTCAGTCCACCCTCTTTTCTTCTTCAGCTCTGTACCTGAGTGGAAGGATTAGAATTGCAGATAATACTTAAGATGCAAGTGTGTGAATATGAAGAAACACAACAGTTGCGTTTTGGGTTTTCTCTGGTCTTCAATTTGCTTTCTCTGCTGGTGAGCAGGAAGATGACATTTACACAGAAGTTTTACCACCCCAAGATCTGATTCCTGGGTAGCAGTGTGCTTGTAACTCAGTTCAGAGTCCATTACTTTTGAGTCTAAATTAAGCTTTTCCCTAAAAGATTTCTACCATCATTTTGTATAAATTGTACTTCATATGTCATTTTATTATGAACCTACTCTCATAGAAAGTTCTTTAGCCTCCATCATTTCTACCCCAATTAGCTTAATATTGTCAGCAAACATTGTCTCCTCCCTATTTGCTGCCTTTCTCAGGTGATTTCAGAACAGGATGAAGAGCATCGATACCCTCACCATGAGGGAGCAGGACCCCACTGGTGATTTTCTCCCACAGTGAAATTGACTGTCCTCTCTCATATTCCTATGCCCTGTTTCCTATCTTTTCAACAGTTGCTTTTCCAAATCTGTGCAAAGATGTTCACTCTAGTTCTGTGCCTGCTAAGTTTCCTTAAGAAATCTTGTGAGAGATGTTATCAAATACCTTTTGGAAAGCCAAATAGATAATGTATCTGAGTATTTTAAAAAAAAAAAAAAAAAAAGGAACAAACCAGAGACCCATACAAGGTAAACCCTAAAACAAAATAGCTGGTTGTCAAGAGAGTTGTTATTATTGTGCATCTGAACTATTCAGTCATTTGTGACAAACCTGAGTATTCTGATGCTGAGGGATCTGAAACATCTGGGCAGATAAGGGCTCTGAGGGCATGGAATGATAGGAGGTTTATGCTGATCTACACATGAGCATCCCTAGATGGGGACTTCTCGTTGTCTCCACTGTTTTTTCCCCGCTAGGTGTCTTGATCTGCACAGCTGATGTGGCTGCTCTGAACCTATATGGCTGAAAATCAGCCAATGAGGCAAGATGAGAATTTTTAGCTGACTCAGGGCTGTGATGTGTCTTGACCCTGCACTGCAGTTGCCCTAGTGCCCAGCACATGGCAGGAGAAGTACATCCCTTCAGCTGCAGCAAGCGCTGGGCATTGGGAAGCTTAAACCAACCACAAAAGCAAACCCTAAGGAATGTTGTTTGTCTGCAGCTTGTATAAAAGGGTATTTTTAGCTCAGATTATTTGGGCCTTGGATGTCTGTAGGTGGTTGCATGATGGCGTAAGTTTTCCAGCAAAGAAATAATATCCATGCTGTGTTTGTAGAATTGGTCTAGTCTCTTCTCAGAAATGAGAATTAAAAATGAAGGAATTTCTTTATAACTTTTTTTTTCTGTCTGTCTTTCTTTCTCCTGTGATCCATGAGCCTAGCTTCCATTACTACAGTAAGTTTGTTACTATGTTTAGCCTAAGCTTGGTTCTATACAGTTGCAACCAGCGATGTTTCTGGTTTTTAATGTGATTCTGGGAGCTAGTTATCTGTAATCCACGGGACAAAACATGTTGAAAGTAGGAACATTACTGGTATGCTTGTATGAAGAGAAGAAATATGAAGTTTTGAGACATTTGCATCTCTGTTCTTCCAGGGTCCCTGACTGTACATCTAATTAACAAGTCATTTAAAAATATTAAGCACTTCTTTCACCTCTGCCACCAACATCAATATGTAAAATTAATTTTTCTGAAGATTTGCATCTCACATGCTTGCAACATTTGGACCTAGCCTTTAAATTATAAACAATCCACAGTATCCAAATTACTTTAATTATAGCAATAGGTCAGTATGTTAGTAATGCCAAAAAGTTATGTGAGGGGTGAATGTTCAATTATCACATTTTCTTTTTTCGATCCCTAGGAAGGCAGGAAATTTAGTCCTCTCAAAGTGCTTTTTCACTCTTCACTAAATATTTAAGCAATAATTAGTGTGGCTTTAGTCCAAAATAATTTCTAATCTGAAGAGAAATTTTCCACATTTCATTTGTGTTTCTTTTCATGTTCTTTGATCAGATTTCATATAAAGTATTATATCCATTAGACTAAATACTAATATTAAGCTAAACAGAAATATGCCTTTTTCCCTTAATCTGTGGGCATATGTGAAAACTTTGTCCCTGCAGTTAGCAAGAAGCCCTTGCCAAGTTGGTAATCACATAAAATATTGACTGTGTTCTCCTGTCAGAAGAAAAAAGAAATGTCTCATCCTGAGTGCTCCCTTCATTAGAAATCAGTAATTTACACATGAATAAAATCACCATATTATGGGACTGTGTCGCTTAGTACTTGCTGAGGTTTACTTGGTTGGTAATGCTCATACTGAATCATGCCAGGCTTGCAGAATTAATTTTAATGCCTGGAAAAGAATGCAGTTCACTGGAGAAGAATAAACAAGGTGGGTTTTTTCAGTCATAGAAAACCATGTTGAATCACTTGGTGCAAAGGACTCTCTTGGAATTTTTTTCACCTTTGTAGCTGATGCATTAGTCTTGCCCTGAGTTTGGGGTATCATCAGAGCTACCAGTACTAGTACACACCCATGGTTTGCAAACCAGGACTGGGTAGACTTGTTTCTTAAATCAGTCTGCCAGCCATGAACACGACTGAAGTTTCAGCTGTGAATTCTGCCTCTCCTTGCTGTGCCTGGCATGGCACATCCTATGGAAAGATTGCTGTCTGAAAGCTGCTGTGTAAGTAGTAGTTCTTTTCTGTGTGGTCACGTTCTTCTCATAGGTCTCCACAGAACTGCACCTGCACGTTTATGGATGCAAATTGCACCTCAGTACCAGCTTTTGGTATGTACATATGGTCCTTTGCAAGCAGCAGCAGTATATTTTGTGGGCAGAAATTGCTGGCATGCACAAAACCTGCAGGTGTGGTTTTAAAGCCTATTTTACCCTCTGTGCATGAAAAGGATGTGCTGTACCTGAGAGAATCTACTTAGACTCTGCTCGAGTGATTAAACTGATCCAGTGCAGCATTTATGCTTTTGGTGTTGGGGTACTTTGTATTTTCTGGGTACTGAAAACCTTACCATAAACCACCTTACTGCTGCTATTTTGTCTCTGTTTAATTAAAAAGAATCTTTTAACCATGTTTTCAGTGACTTATGTTGAGTTCAATTCTCACGAAGATTTCTCCAGCTGAAGATTTCTCCTCTGCTGCTTTCCACCTTTGAGCACTGCCAGTATCCTCATTGGTGCAGCAAGGATGGCACACAGAGGGAGGCACAACAGGCATTCTTAAAGTGAGCAAAAGGCTCCTCCCAAGCAGAGTGTGGTGCTGTTTGTGAGGCTTGAAGCATCTGGGTGTTTCGCCTGCAGGAAAGGAGGCACCTGAAATTATCCATAGTAGGTGCAGTATATACCCAGTTGCTGCACAGCTGCCCAAAGATAGTGGTAGGGCAGATTCCAAGCCTGAGCTATGGGTTTGGCTTTAAAGACACCAAGCATAAAAGAACACTTTTTTGCATAATTTTAAATGTACTCTCATATAGTGGTGGTGAATCCTTTACAGACTGGCCTTCTGAATTGATTTTAGGTTTCTGGAGAAGTGGTGTCATGAGGTCTTGGTTAAATAACCACTGAAAGTTCTCTCTAATATGAATTTTCTTTTACTTCTATGCATAAATTATTGTATAATTTTTCTTTTCCCTAATCAACTACCTTGAATGATACAGTTTGAATTTTCTAATGTTCAGAGAACATGACTAATGACCTTGCATCTTTTTTTATGTAACATTGCACTTTTCTTGTTGAGGATTGCTTGTGCATCATTATCAGCTCTTCTTGTAAGGAGCTCCTTAAAATATCATACTTTTAGTGAAAAAAACCAAACAAAAAAGTAAAAAAACAACTAAACAAACAAACAAAATAAACAAATAAACAAACAACCAAAATCAAACAGTGTTAAGGTTGTGTATGCATAAAGTCAGATAAATCTGTTATTTGGGGCTGCAAACTATCTTTGCCTAAGAACCATATTTCTTTATAACAATAAAAACTGAGGGTCCATAATCTTTTCTTGTAGTGGACAATCTGTGGGAGGGAGACATTCTACCATGCTCTAGACAACAAAAATTGTCTCAAGTTACATTACTAAAAGATGGCCTTGTTTGATAATATAATGTCCTTTGGTAATATGTAAGTAATGTAGTCATAAATGACAAGCATAAAAACTCATAATTTGCATTTACATATTGGAAATTGATTACTTAGAGTAATTTCTATTACCAAACTATAAACCCATTCGAGAACTGAATCTGTAGCAGTGTATGATCTTCCTGCCCTCTTTCTCCTTCCTCAACTTCTTTTGAGTAGCACAAACCTGAATCCTTGTGCATCTTGGATTCATATTATGTTCTCAGTCATGGATGACCTTTTACAAATGACTTCCAATAGCTGCAGCTGAAGTCAACCACAAGATTTGGTCATAAAAGGTCATACTCCAGTTATACAAAATGTAGATAAATTTGCACTCCCTGCAGCAACTGATTGCTGCAGGTTTTTGGTTTCTATCTGACCAATTTTAATTCAAAGCCATGCATTAGAAAAGGTTACGTTCTAGCTTTGTTCCTTTTTGCCTTTCTTCACCTAATTTTCTTTCACTATAAAATTATTTGGTTTTCAGAATTTTTTTCCAGTTGTTAAAATTCTATTTCATAGGATTCCTGTTTCACCTTTTCTCCCCTCTCTTCTTTACTAGTGGATTAGTTACAGATTATTCCTTGTAAATTTGAGTAGTGTCTTTCTGTTACTGTCAGGTTCTCACTGGGGAATGTTCTACTTCTAACTGGAATGATTTCAGAGAAATTGTTTGAGGCCACTCTGCTAAGAGCAGGCCTTAAAGCGTCACGTTTAGACCTTAAAGAAAGAAACAGGGAAGATTTAAACAAGAACAGTTTGTTTATGTAGGCATAATTCAGAATGAGTAGTAAATTAAAAGAATATTTCTCTCATCACCACTGGTCACTTCCTGGCCTTAGAGTGTGCAGACAGTTCATCTTTTTATTTCTGAAATACAGAAACTGTAGACTAAAGCTTCCTATGGTGACTTTGCTGTGGGACTCTTCTTTGTAATTAGTGCCAAGAGGCTGGATTTTTCCATCCCTGTTTGGTCTTGCTGTGTACTTCACTTGCTCTCACTACTGCTTCTGATTCATACTAGAGAAGCTTTGTAGCTCTGCTGTTTGTGGTGCAGTTGTCCTAGCAGGTGAGTCAAAATAAGTTTCTCTGGGCTTCTGTGCTGCTTCCCATTGATACTGGTACCTTCATATGCCATTTCCAGGGTGTTCTAATTAAGATTATATCAGAATAGTGTGCTCCAGAGGTAGAGATCAACTTATCTTTGCTACCAGTGAAAAACCAAGAGCTGACCATGATGATGACCAGGATGATGATGACTCCACGAGGCTTTGCCTTGAGGTGGTTAATTGGACTGCAAATTTCAACTGCACTCATATTACTCATCTGGATAGGGGCAACCATATGTTCTTAATATGAACAGAACCCAAGCAGGAGGCAAAACCAAAGCCTGACTGCTGCAATGTTTCAGTTCACTGTGAGCCCAATGCAAAGGTTCAGCTCCCAAAGACCATAGCAGGGTATATTAAAGAGAGAGCTGTATGCCCACAGCTTTATTTCTGTGTGGGGTCTGAGCATGTGGATTCAAGCTCCAGTTGCTGTCCATGGTCTTTTCTATCCTGATAGCTCATACTGTGATATTCTTAAGAGTAAAAAACCCAGAGAGTTCTCCTTCTTTGGAAAAAAATCAGTCAACCATCCAAGGCCTTGTTGGTTGGAGCTCTGAGCAACCTGGTCAAGTGAAAGGTGTCCCTGCCCATGGCAGTAGGGTTACAACTAGAAGATCTTTAAGGTCACTTCCAACCCAAGCCATTGTATAATTTTATGATCCCACGGAGAATGATGTACTAAGAACCCTGATATGGGAAATCACAACAGATAGGTAGGAACAACTTCCTTTGTGTCAAAGCCTGGAAACCTGTTTTTTTGGAATACAATGCATAAGCAATCGAGCTTGACATGGGAGCACAGTCAAAAAGGTATTTTAACAGATTATGTGAGCTACCCTCCAGATGATCATAATATAAAGCAGTGTAAAGCACCATACATAACTAGCAACATGCAAGGGGAGACTTTGTGGTTTGTATGAGTTCAGCTGAAAAAGCAATGGCTCTTGCAGTGTGGGAACTGAGAATTTTTACCAATGGATTTGGATCACATTGTGGTAGGATTTTAAAAAATGCACCTACCAGGATATAATTAACAGATCTTTGCTTGCTATTACAGATTAATAGGAATGCATGATTTGCTCCATTCAGTTCCTTAAGAGTGCAGGAAAGTGAAAAAAGTAGTGAAGCAGTTGGATAAAAGGAAAAAAACTTTTCAAAGCAGTTGCATAGTGAGCTGTAAAACAAAATTGAAACAAACTACTCTTGTTGTTAGACACAGGATGAATGCCAAATAGGTATTGAGAATGTGCACCATGCCCAGCTGGAAACCATCCCAATCATGCTATCAATATTATGTTGATGTTACAACCAAATACTGGCATGTTTCCATTATCGCAAATCTTCCATCCTTAAAGGAAAAATATGACAAAGTTTTGCTTTCCCTTTCCCCAGTTATAGAAAGCACAGCCTTCTAGAAGAAAACTGGCAAACAAGGCTGCTTACTAATTCCATTAGTGGGCATTCTGGCAATTCTGCTCATTTGAGAATTTTTGTCACTGCTGATGCGGCAGAGAGCAGGTAAAACTTCAAATTTTTAATTAATTTATGTTGTAACATCTCCTCGCCCTAAGTACAGTTACACAATACTAGTCAATGCAGGATTTGGTCCAGCAATGGATTTGAGTTATACCCCCACCTCCTTTTTACACTCAACAGAATTAATGAATGAGAGCCCTCAGTCTTATTAAGACTAATGTTCCTTTGTCAGTGCAATTTTTTTTTTCCTTTGGGGTTCCTTCTTGTTATGGCTTCGTTAGGTGAAAACTGAATGGTTTATGTTAATCAGCACAAGACATTTGGCTACTCAAGCTTTCCTAAATGTTTAGTTTCCCAGGGTCCTTTGAACCTCCCAGGGAAGAGTTCTGCATCCTTATTAGAGACTCACAATTAAAGGTCTGTTTTCATATCAAAAGTAATCACAAAAAATTAACTAGGGAGACCTTGGAATGCTGTGAGAGTTTTGGTGTTTTGAGATGGCCAACTTTCCTTCATTTGCTTCAATCAGTATCAACTTGGGTTTCTTTTTATGTTTCCTTCTGCCAAGGCAACTTATGAGTTGGCATTGTGACAACTGAGAAGGATTATGCAATACCATGAAGATGTGATTAATATATTTTAGGCTACTGTAATCATATTCAGTTGCAAAATTATCACAAAGGTGCAACAGTAAGCTAAACTGGGTTTCGAAGGCAGTGGCAGAAATGAGCACTTTCCATTTATTGAATTCCTTGTTAGAAGGAGGAGGAAATGACATGCAGACCTGCAAAAGCTGTGTTGCTTACAGACTTCAGAGAATCTGCCAATAATACATAGGAAATACATGGTTCTGCCCTAAATATTTTAATCTTTGTGTGCCAAGTTACAGGCTTTCACCGAAGATAATCTGTTGGTGTCACACCTTGTCTGTTATAAGCCTGAAAAACAAATCTGAGTGTTTCTTCCCCAAGCTCTGGTGCCATGGGCATTTGCTATAGAAGTTATCAAAAATGAGTGCTTTGATTTATTTACACTTCTCAGAATCTGTACTGGTAGATCAGGACTCCAGTAATCAAAGTGGGGTGAGTCACAACTTAATAGGTTGCATATGTGTTTAAGTCTAGAAACATAAAGTAAAAGATGAAGTTGGTAGGGTTTATTTCACAAACTGGAAAGACAAAACTAATTTGGTATTAGTGCATCAAATTCCATCTTCACAAATGATTTTTTAGAAGTACCATTCCCACGAAATTAAGTGAATATGGCTGTTCCAGATTATGCATATGGCAGTTTCAGAGCAAGGCTGAGGGTCCCTTTTGCCCCCTGAGATCTCCACACTATTCTCAGTTTTTCTGGAAACCCTCAGATACCTGGGAACAGAGAAACAGACTCAGAATTTCTGTTCATCCCCTGCCTTTCTGCCATGCCGCAAATATTAGAATTATCTGAAGACTTAAGGAAGCAAACTTTTTATNAAAAAAAATCCTTTGTTGCTAGGTCTTACAGCAGTCACGTCACATAAATTGGCAGATCTGTATACTTAAGGGATTTTTTTTCTCTAATTAGTAGAGCGTAGTAATGTCTTGCCTTTTGAAATGAAAACCTTTGTTTTTTAATCTACATACTTATGGAACAAACATGCTGTCAAAATCCTTAATGTATCCAACTATTTGAACATAAAAAACAGCATCAAGCTGTTATTTGTTCTGTTGGAGTGTACTCATATTTCCAACCTGAATCTTTTGTACCTGGTGATCTTAATTATATTTGAGCTGGAAGTAGTTTAACATTAAAGGGAATTACAGCAGATTAATCTGTAAACCTGCACAAATATCACATTCCTTTGTATGAAGGTAAGAAGGGCATAGACTGGATAATTACTTGTTGTTCTCCGTGTAGGCTGTGTGCACAAGGCTGAGGAGTCAGTGTTGCCTTTCCTCGTGACAGCAGCAATTATGGCACACTCTCATGTCTTGCAGCTGTCAGTTACATTAGAAAACATACATTATTTCCCTCTGTAAAGTAATCTTTTAATCATGGACAAGCAACCAAAAAAAAAATTGAAAGAACCAACTTGCCCTGGAAACAGGAATTAGTATACTAATTAGTGTATGAAAATACAAAGAAATCTTTTAAACTATGTTTGTTGTAATTTTTTTTCTAAAGTGATATAGCTTGAGGTCAACCCAAGAAGGCCATTTATCTCAACCAGTCAACCACCCATTACACTTTTTGCAGCTAGAGAGACAAAGGAAAATCACTAAAAAATTATTGGAAGAGGTATGTTTTTCTGCAATCCTGATGCAAAAGCATCACTGGAATCCGGTTGCAACAGTTTGGCCTCAGTTAGCACAGTAGGAAAGTACAGTGTCAGCAAATAAGAATCATAATTCCTACTGGTAAATACAACTTCTGAATCACAAAATATCAGTTATTTGTCTGTGAAAGATGAGAGGTAGAAAAATGAAGTTTCAGAAGAAATACAGGAGAAGGCCAAGCTGCTCACAAGCAGCCTGGCTTGTGGAAGGTATGCTCTGGGACTGCACTGGTTAACTACTGGGCAGCTTCCATGTAAGTTTTCAGATGGCAGTGAATTTCCCAGTTAGTTTGATGTTGTTGCATAAGCTGCTGCCTCATTGCAGTGGCTCGGGAAAAACTCTCAGAAATTTTAAAATTAGCATGTGTATGTCTACCAGAAATGAAACTTCTTGCAAGAGTCAGGTATTGCCTGCATTTCATGAGACTGACACAGGTGTTTCTCGTAGGACTGGCTGACATGTTCTGACAGTTCCGGTTTTGTCAGTGTCCCATGTCCTTTGAGTTAGGAGCATTCTCTCCATTGGTGGTCTTTGAATCCTGCTGGTGAATGTTGATGGCCACCACAAATGATCACAAGGCACCGACACAGGGACATCCTCCTCAAAACTGAGAATGCCAAAAGTAAAACACAGATTAGCAACTAGTCATTATAAGATAATTCTGGCAATTAAAAAAAAAAAGGCAAACAAAAAAAAACCCAAAACAGGACAAACAAAATTCTGCCCACTTTCAATGGCCTTGTCCTGTCCTACAGTTAGCCTCTTCAGCTGGAAAATAAACCCTCTTTCAGCACTGGGTGTCATGTTTTTTCACTGCTTTTTGTGATGTTTCTTCTAAAACAATAGTACACAACACACCAAGACTTTGCAGGTTTCCCCATGTAATGGTGCCAATACATTTCCACCCTAGTTTACAGCGTGTCTGTTATTACAGACCTTGATCTCTTCTGAACACAAGTGCTGACTCTGCCAAATGCACACAGCTGTTCTGTGATGAGGACAAGGATCATCTAGCAAATAAATGGAGAACTCAGTATTCAATTTAGTGGTGACCTTGAATTCGATCTCTCTTCTATCCTTAACAGCCCAGTCAATCTCTGTCCTGTTTAACCCATGTCATCATTGCTATCGTATCATACAGCCACTTCTGCAACTGCCTTTTCCTTCATACTGTACATTTAAATCACCAAAAGGAAGAAGAGAGAACAAGGGAATAATTACCATAAATTCTTTTTCACCTTTTTCTTAATAGTGTCAGGAATGGCTGCACAGGTCTTTTCCAGTCTTTCTATTCTTTTTTTTTTATATTTGTCTGAGGTAGAAGCCACAAGGTTGATTGATAATGCAATTTGCATCTTGAGGCATCACTGGAAATACAATGGCATGAAAGGCCACTTGGGCAGAGCACACTTTTCCCTCAGGGCTGACTTTAGAAACTCATTGATGTCACTTCCTTCCTCAGTCAGCAAGTGAATTTTCACTAATTCTCAAGACCAGCTGTCCATGCTGTCAACAGAAAGTTATTAAAATTCCTTTAAAGTGAATCAAAATAGCCTAAAAACAAATGTACTGGGAAACAGGAAAGCATCAGTATTCAAAGTCCACAAACCTTTGAGCAAAATAGTGTTGATCTAACCAGAGATTTCAAACACCCTGCTTTCCTAGCAACTTGTATATCATTAGAGAATGCTAAAAACACATACTCCTTTAATCTTCTATTACCAACAATCTATTTGGATAAAATATTTGTTATGAGAATAAATCTTCTTTCTCCTAAAGATGAACTCAGTGAGCAAGGGAATACATTTTAAGAAGTCTCCCTTAAATGATAGTTCTGTGGAGTTTTTTAAAATATATTTTTTTATATTTGGCAAATAAAAACACAACACAAGCATGCAGGAAGTAATTATCATAAGAGACAATCTTATACTATAGCCTAAAGTAATTATCTTCATTTGAATAATCTATAATGCTTCCATTGAAAAGAGGAGTAGTCTCAGGGATGGGAAGGGAGGATGATTTTCCTTTAAGTAGAGTCTTCATACTGTATTTTAACACTTAAAATATTTTAACCTCATTTTAGAAGTTCTGTTTGTGCCACACCTATCAAGATGGAAAAGTTTTGCTGAAATGGAGTATCCTTTCCAGGGCTGGAGGTGGCAGCCACCTGAACTAGGCAGGCTCCTCTGACAGTTAATAGTGATACTGACAGGTTGTAAGTCCTGTCCTATCATTGTTATTTTTAAAAACCCTCGAGGTGCACGTAGCCTAGCTGGATAGGCAAGCGTGAAATTCCTGACTTTCCCCAATACGTGTGGATGGTCTCCAGCAGCAAACTGATACCAGCTGCCCTTTTGACAACTCGTGCATGGGAGCAGTAAATGAGGCAAATTACTGCCCCTTTTGGTCGAAAAGCAAAGAACAGGTTTGAGGTGTCTTTGCTGCTAGAGTCCCAGACAGTGCAGAAAAGCAGTGTTCAGTCTAGATTTTGATTTTATCTCCAGAAACACACTGGAGGATGCTGCAGAAGAAGGCCAGAATAAGGAAACAAGACCATAATTCAACTTGCCACTTTGTGGATAATATCAGGATAGAATTTCTCCCTGGGCCAGCTGGTGCTGAGTCTCAATATTGACACAGGCATTTAATTTTATTTTAAGGTAATGGCAGAAGTTGCTTTTCTCCTCCAGTGGTCAAATCCTGAGCTGGATGCCACCAGTCTCTTGGTCACGTAGTACATCTTGCAACATTAAAAGACTTCATACTACATATTAGAAATTCTTTTTTCTCCCCTTTGAATGTTTAAATTTCTTGTGGGGTTCCAGGTTAGCAAGATTGGCTACTTATCTCAATCTTCTTTCTATCACATCTTTCTTATAAGAGAGCCTTGTGTTTTATTTTAGGTGTATTTCCATTTCAAACTATCAAGTAATTTCTTCATGTTAGATTCTGTTTCTTAATTATAGGTTTTGATTATTTTTTTTACTAATTTACTGTTTGTTGCTCTGCATGTCCCCTACTATATTGATTAGAATATGTGAGAACTAATTATTTTCTTTCCTTTTCAGAGTCTGGAAAAAACCTGCAACAAGAGACAATTAATCAGGTATTTGGAAACGTTCATACTTTTTGTTAACTTAATTTTTCAGGCAGAAGAGTTGTGGCAAGTAGAAAGGAGAGCTTCATGAGATACACTAATATTGACCATACAGGTGTGCTAAGGAGCACGTGTCAGACAACTGGCTGGCTCTGCAGATGTGTTGAATTCACAAGAGTAGACATAATTTTGATCTAAGATTTGCCATTTAAGCAATTTAGTTCATCTACTTCCCAACATGTTGGTGCTGAGGACAAAGCCCAGAGGTAATTTGTTCATTGATATCAAATTTTGTAGCACAACATTATGCATTTTTTTTCCTTCTGTTTGCTAGTATTCCTGTTAAAAGGCAGAAAGCTATTGATACAAATACCTGAACAGCACATGTAAGCTGTGTATTTCAGTGTTTCTTAGGTTATTTCTGTGATGAATTTTCATTGAGGCTGCACTAACTGTGAGATTGCTTGCAGAGGCGTGTTCCGTCTTGTGTTTATTACTGTATCAAGAGTAATTTCTTGGGAAAAAACCTTTATAGATTGTAATTTGTCATTTTAGTATCAGGAAAAGCATATAGGAACTAAGCTGAAAAAATTTCTAACCAGAAAAGAGGAGGTATCCCAGAGTTTGCTTTCCTCAGTTACATGCCCTTGTGGATTGAAAGGACCCGACTCCACAGAAGCAGTGTGCTTGCTTGTCATTCTTTGGCTTCTTGTCCTCTTGCTGAATACTGTTATCCAGATGGCATATAAATGGGCATAATGGGCATCGGGATTGTTTGTGAGATTTATTTTGAAATACTACTTAAAAAGCAGTCATTAAAATATTTGCAGTCCAGCAATTACCCTCCCATAAGCCATCTTCTTTCTAAGCTATATATCAAGGCGTTGGCCTAATTACATGACAGTTATCTGTGAACTGATCACCAGGATGAAGGACTAACCTGGCAGGGGACTGACCACCTAAAGCAGCCTGATTTGGGTCCAACAGCAAGTCCTCTGCCATGGCTGAGCATGGCACAGATGTCAGAGTGTCCATTTCAGTGGCCTGAGCTGGCACCACTCTTCACCAAGTAAACCCTTGCAGGTCTGGACACTTATGGGAAGCCTGGCCCTGTGGCACGATGTACTTATTCAGAGTTTTTACAACATTCTCATTATTGAGAAAACAATGGATAGATACTTAGTCCAGAACATAGCATTGCAAAAGCACATGAAATATTTCGCTTTTTAAAATAACTGTAGAAATATTATGGAATTTAATGGGAGTTCTGTGCTTTGACTGAGAGTTTATATCCTAGAACAAGTCTAATTAACTTTTATAACCAAACCGGCGTTTTAAAATTAGCCTGAAATGTCTTGCGAAGCTACTTTTGGGAGTCTTTGTTGGCCAGAAGGGGGGGCACTTGTATTTTTAAATCACAACTTGAGGCAACATTGGCAGTGTGTGAATGGTTGATTGGAGACCTAATTCTACACATTTTCCGTGTGACAAAATCTGCTCTTTGCATGCCATTGCCCTTTTCTGAGGAAATATATATTGTGATTAAAAAACAAAAATTGCCACATTTTCAAAGAGTGAATTGTGCTGTACTTTGTGTGTCCAGTCTTGGTCTTTTCCTGCATGCCACTGTCTTGTTTTCATTGAATGGCTCACCTGGTCTGTCTGTCTGCAGTTAACCTAAGAGTATTTAATTTTCTAAGAATATTGCATAGTCTTGATATGGTGAATATATCTAAACAAAGCTGTAAAAAGTTGAATTGTAGACAGTCCCATTTAAATGGGTACTACTTAAGTTGGTGATGTCCCATTCCCATATGAATTTCCTGTGGATTTCCAAGAACTGGAAGAGTGTTTCAGAAGAGAAATCAATTTCATTTTCAAGTCTGTCATTTAGGGCACAATTACAGAAGCACTTAGTATTTGATTTGTACTTTTACTGCTTCAACAAAAATATTTAAACTGGTCTTGATCCTGATGGAATATCTGTCATGGAAGGATTCTTTTTTATTTTCAATACTGAACTTAAAATTTAATATGCAGGATACAATCCTTTAGTCCCCTTTAAGTTCAGTTCGGCAACAGCGAGTTAAACTGGCTGCCAGAAATTTAAGTGAGGGAGAAGCTCTCTGCAGAAGATGGATGATGTTACGACTTGACAGGAGCAGGAGTGCAAAGGGGCAAATAGCAGGAAATATCTTGTTGAGAAGTGAGTGAAACAGAGAGGGGATGGAGAAATGATAAGGCTGCTGAACCAGTGATCTCCTGCTGGATAAACCTCTGACTGTCTCTGTGCATCTGGGACCTCTCTAATCTTGAAGACCACTGTGGTTTCTGTGTGGCTCTTAGCTCTTCTAAAGCCTAAGCAAAGTTTAGTGAAACATGACATAGACAAAACACTACGGGAGTATCTTCTTCCAGAAACCCTTCACTACAGTTATCCTATTCACTAGCTTTTGTTCCCCTTGATCATAAGGCATCTGCTGGTTTTCCTCAAACACCATTTTTGTCAATTTACATATATAAATATGTGTGTTCATTTAACAGCAGTGGTCATCTACCACCAGCAGTCAACCAGACGTAGCACACACTCTGCTTTTCAATACCTGTTTTTAACAACCTTTGCAACTTCAAGAGTAAATCCTGGCACCAATGTACAGCCTGTTTACTGTAGCATGTTAAAGACTGCGGAGGAAAATGTAAGGAAACAAGAAAAAACTTTGTGTTTTTGTGTAACAGTCTTGGAAAAACAACACATTACAGACCACCAATCACAATGTGTCTGGAAAAATCCTTTATATTTCATCCTTACCACTCATATTTGCTTGTGTTGTAGTCTTAATGTACACTCCTACATACAATTTTGTCCAGTGCCTCTGAACCTCTGAAGGACTGACGAGAATATGTGTAATTGCATTTGGAAGTTGAAGTTCCTTGCAGAGTCAGACTTTTGGGTTAAAATCTCAACTGTGTTTGAGCTCAGACTTGAGCCTGTCCCTTCTGCAGTGAAGCCGCAGGTCAAGTTGGGAGACTACTGAGAGTGCTCCACAATATCTGTCCCCCTGTTTTGTCACTGAGGAGCTTTTTTTTCAAGGCAAATGCTCTTGAAATGGCACATCCATCCCTCAAGTCTTTTAAGTGCTCTGTCAGGGAGCATTTCCCTTTCTGCACATGGGGTTGCAAAGCAGGAACACAAAAAGGATAATGATGAGGCAATGAACTTGCTAGAGCTGGGGTTGGATCATGGATAACTACAGCTCTGACATACTGTCAATATGTGCACACCTTGTGCCAAAGAAAATAAGTCAAAGACAACTCAAACCTCTGGTAAATGACAATGTAAGTTTGTTGCACAGATCATAAAGAGGAATAGCTTAAGACCTGAAGGTTGCTTGGGGCACATAGTGTAATAAATATATATTAATATGAGTGAAAACTTCACAGTTCAGACCAAGCTCCTTGGTTGCCCTTGTGCACTGCTGTAGTTTACTCCACTTCTCTCCTCTATCCTCTTCATCATCTCAAATGACCTAGCTAAAAAAAAACTTCTGTCCATTTATGCTGGCTTCCAAGTCCTGCCACTTTGTGGTTATCAGATAAGTATGGCCCTTGCTTCTGTTTTCCCAGTTTGTGGTCTTATTCCTCAATGTTACTTACTTTTTTCCCCAAAATTAAGAGTTTGAAAATCTATGAAAGAGCTAATGCATCTTGCCCACTAAAGAAACTGAACTATTGTTTCACCCTCATGTGCTTTATAGAATCACCTAATGGGTGAGCTTGGAAGCCATCTCTGGAGATCATCTTGCCTAACCCCCTTACTCACAGAGCAGGTTGCCCAGGATCACATCTGGCTGGATTTTGAGTATCTTCAAGAATAGAGGTTCCTCTATTCCTGGATATTCCTGGATGCCCATGCTTGATATTTGCCCAGCAGAAATGTATTCTATTATATTTATATGGAATTCCTTGTGTTTCACTTAGTGTCCACTTCCTCCTGTCCTGCCACTGGACACCTCTGAGAGGAGTCTGACACCATCATTTTTACTCTCCCCTCTTCTTCCCTCCCAGGTGACATACATTGATAAGATCTCTCCAAGCCTCCTCTTCTCCAGGCTAAACAGCACCAGCTCTCTTCGTCACTGCTTGTATGTCACATGCTCCTAACCTTTAAATACCTTGTTGCCCCTTCACTGAACTCACTCCAGCATGTCTACCTCCATGTCCATTTATACACTGGATGCATTCCAGTATGCCCATGTCCCCTGCCCTAGGAAGTTCAGAACTGGACACAGCACTCCCACAGTGTCTGTGTCTCACCAGGGCTGAGCAAATGTGAAGGATCACCGCTCCTCATCTGCTGGAATTGCTCTGCCTCATGCAGCCCAGGAGGCTGTTGGCCTTTTTTGCTTTGAGAGCACATTGCTGGCTCACAGTCGGCTTGTTCTCCAATACCCTCACATGCATTCCTACAAAGCTGCTTTCCCACTGTGCAGCCCCCAGCCTGTACTGGTTCCTGGGGTTGTCCTTCCCCAGCTGTGGGACTTCACATTCCATTTTGTCAAATCTCATGAAGTCTCTCTTTAGCCATTTCTCAAGCCTGTTGAGGTCCTTGTGAATGGTAGCACAACCCTCTGGTGTATCAGCCACTCCTCCCAATTTTGTATTGCCTGCAGACTTGGTGAGGGTATGTTCTGTCTCATCATCCAGGTTGTTAATAAAGATGTGGAACACTTTTGGACCCACCATCGACCTTGGAGCAGTAGTGAATGGCCTCCAGCTGCATTTTGTGTACAACTGCTGGAGCTGAAGTTTTCAGTCCAACTCACTGAGCACTTACCTAGCCTGTACTTCATGGAGGTGTCATGGGAGTGCCAAAAACCTTAGTAAATTTGAGATAAACACGATCCAGTATTCTTCCCTCACCACTGATCCAGTCATTTCCTTGTACAGGGCAATTAGACTGGTCAGGCTCAATTTCCCCTTCATAAATCCATGCAACATGAGATTTAGCTGGAGGACAGTCACCAGTGGAGTACCCCAGGGGTCACAGCTGAATAAATACCATTTAACTTCCTCATTACATACTAGGATGATGAGATGGAGTGTACCCTCTGGAAATTGTCACGGGATGTAAAACTGGGCTGAGGAATTGCTGATACAACAGAGGGTTGTGTGCTATTCAGAGGCACTTCAGCAGGGTGGAGAAACTGACCAACAGTAACCTCATGAAGTTCATCAAGGTGAAATGCACCTTAGGGGATGAATAGTCCCCTGCTCTGTCATGCTCCCAGGTAATGAGGCAAAGATGATCAGCCTGTAATTTCCTTGCTATCCAACCTTAAAGATAAGAGTGATGTTTGCTTTCTTCCAGTCCTCAGGAAACCTTCCCCAATCACCATGATCTTTCAAAGATAATCAAGAATAGGCTCATGGTAACATCCTCCAGCTCCTTCAGCACTCATGGGTGCATTCCATAAGCTCCTTGTTTCTGTTCCATAATGACTTGTTACTGTCTAGTTTGTTTAAATATTCCCTAAGCTGATCCTTCTCATCAAAGGAAATCTTCCTTGCTCCAGACTTGAAGTGTGGCCTCACCAGTGCTGAGCACAGAGGGACAAAACCTCTCCTAGTCCTGTTGGCCATACAATTTTTGATACAAACCAAGATTCCACTGACTTCTTTGGCCACCTGGGCAGACACAGACTGGGTCAGATCCAGCTGCTGTTAACCAGCACCCTCAGGTCTTTTTCCACTGGACAACTTTCCAGCCACTCCTCTTTTCCCTGATCCACTAGGTGGGTCATCTGGTCATGTCCTGTAGGTTCTCACTTGTTCACTTGTTCGAGGTAGACAGCTCTGAGCCCTGTCTGGTTGAATATGAGATACTTCCTGCTCCCCCTGCACTTTTTGTTTATCAGTAAGCAGAAGTTGCAAATTTTTAAATTAATTTTTTATCTGATTTATTATCAGATAAAAATCAGTTGGGAAAAAATGTTCAGTTTTTCCCTACACATAACATTTTCTTTCTTCCAGGCTGATAAGGGCAGCTTCTGATAACATTCTCTGCCCCCTTTGAGTTCAGGTAATGTAACAGTCCTTCACTAATTAGTGCATAACATAGTACCAACTCCTATTAGTGCTTAATTGTACCAAGATGGTGATCTTCAGAAAAAAATGCAGAAGCTATTATTTAAATAAGTACAGCAGATACATACTTTTGTGTGAGAACCTTTTCAGTCCCTTGGGGAGGAAACTGTTTCTCAGGCTGTATGGACAGGAACATAGGTGCAGCATCTGAAGATAAAAATATCTTAAATTTTATGAAGAATTATTCTTTTTGTGAAAAAAAAAATCCCCAAGTATTAGAATATGCAATGGATTGAATGCTCAACAGAAGTGTTGAAAGACATGGTGTGAGGTTTGAGCAATGAAGGGCAGCATGGACTGGGAAGCTGTGTTGCAATCCCAGTTATCAGATTTCTGTGTCTTTTCTTGCTCTGTAAAATGGCAAGGTTTTTCTACCAGTGTTAATCAGAAATTAGGAATCACAATATTCACATGGGCTAGGCAATTACTATCTTTCCTTGGTTTAAAGACATGGCAAAATGAAGTGTGAAGGTCAAGGGACTTGCATAAAACGAAAGACTGTGGCTCTGGTGGGTGCAGCTACCCATAAACACAGTGCTGCTCTTATGATTCCTGTGCTCCAAGGAGAGATGGTGCTTGAGCTAGTTAGTGTTTGGGTGGCACATGGATCAGCTGTGGCACTGCTTGCATATTAATGCATATTGAGTGGATAGCCTCACAAAAATCTGCTACAGAATAAGCTAGTGTATTTTCTTTTACCTGTGACAGACATGACTTAGCCCCATTCAGTGAAACAGGGTCAGTCAGTGTGAGGATGGAGTGTACAGTGAATAATGCCTTTTGTCAATTCACAGTTCTATTTTTTCCCACTGTAATTTATGAATGCAATCAATACTCAAGTGGTGTTATTTCTGTCTCAAAATGAACACACAAATTTGTTTAAAAGTGCACAAATGTAGGCAAACAGGTATTTAAGATATTTGCCAACCTAGAGTGCATTTACATTTCTACTTCTTTTTTATTTACCAATAAAGTCATCTAATTTGAATTAAATGCTAATTGTGATTGAAGGGAAAATGCTTTGAGACCTCTAGAGATCTTAGTGTCTCTTCCAAAGCAATTTGGGAGAAATTGAATTCTTCATCCCTGAATATACGTTAATATTCTTCATCTGAACTTAGTTTCATTTGAAACTTTTCTTATTATTTCTAAAAGAGCAAGATGTCTTGTTTATGCTGGAAGATAAGTGTGTTTACCTGCAAACAAGATAGAGATGGATTCTGTTTACCAGAAAAACATCCCTGTGAATCTTGCCACAGTCACTAATGTGAGGAATTCTGCTTTGTGTGCAGAAGCACAGCATTAGATTTCAGGCCCCTATTCTCAAAGCACTTGCTGGAAAACTTTCTGGGAGCCAGGGTTTCAGTCCCAGCGTGCAGGGTTAACCTTCAGGATTAACACCCAGCAGTTTGGTCAGCTTCCTGCGAAGTATGTCTGTTCATGCAGAGAGGGAAATGGGGACAGGGTCTCTCCTGTGCAGGCTGAGTGTTCATCAGCAAGGGCTGCGACATGGTCTCTCTTTGGATAAAAAATGTGGGTGTCCCGTTCCTTTAGAGAGGAAAATAGATGTTGTCTGAAATGTGCTCAAAAATTCCTGCCTGTCTTGAGTTGTGAACATGCAAAAGACGTTATTTGTTTTCAAATACGTGTTTCAAATACATTTGAAAATAGAAATTTTGGGAATTGCATTTGTCAACAGCAGGAATGGTTTAGGTAATTTGGTTTATTTCTGTGCTTTAAGTTATGAAAAATTAGGCACATTAGCATTACTTAATGAGTTAAAATAAGAGATCAATATGTAATATACAGAGATTGCCTGAAAGTGCCATCTTCAGATTTAAGCTCCCTCTATACATAATGTAAACCTACTTGTTATGAAGCCCTGTGCTTCATAAAATGAATATCACATGTCCATTTTGAATTTCAGTTTAAATTGCAATGTTTAAATTGCTTTGATATGAGATAGTTCTGTATAGAAATGTGAGTGAGTGTTAGTGAAGATTTCTGGCCACTGACCACAGTGTTTGACTTAGGTTTTACTAATACAGAGGAGAATGAGCTCAGAATTAAACAATTTGAACACACTGGTTTACCTGTACCCAAAATAAATGTTGCTAGGTAGGAGGGAGGTGGGACTAAATATGGCCAATGTTAAGAGGTCCATGACCTGAAAATGGCCTTTTATTAACTTAGCTGCACATCTAGAGACATGCACTCCATGCAGATTGGCTGCAGACTGCCCAAAGACTAGCTGTCTGGGCTGCAGTGGCTCTGTGCTTATTTTCAAGTCTGTAAATTATAGTGCAAAGAACTAGCACCATAAAACTGTTATCAGGAGCCAAGACAAGCAGCATCAGCATTGCACTATCCTGAAACAAATTTATTATTGCTTCAGTTGACCTTCACTATTAGTTATTTATTAGTAATAAGAGAGTGGAGTGCTTTTTTTATATTTGCTATACTTGGTTGCAGTTGTATTGGTGAATCTTTAATCTGTCATGCAAAACAGTTTCTGATAATAATAGCATCTTTATTGCTACTTTTTCTATTAATTATGTCTTGACCTTTCTTATTCCTCCCATTTGAAGCATGCTTTGGAGAATCCAAATGCTTTGACTGTGAAGGTGGAAACAGGAGGGAGTTAATTCCAGATTTGATCAAGAATTGGCAAGTAAATTAGAGCTTAATTTCCTTCATCCAAGTTGCTGACCATGTGAATCAGCTTGTGGAAGCAGCTCGTGCAGACTGTCTTGCCTCATTAGCATGACTTTGGGCTTTCTCTAGATGAAGACAGGGCAGGGAGAGGAGGGGAGCCTAAGGCAAAGCCAGGAGTCGGGTATCTATGAGGTCTCAGCCACAGACAAATGGATTTCTCCTGTCCCCTTTTTAAGTGAGGACTACACTTGTGATAATGTTACTGTTTATCTTACCCCATTGGGCCTCTCCACTTCCCCCACTGCCTGTGGGCCTGGGTTGTTCTCCTCCAAAACCAGCTCTGGATTGGAAGCTCTCCATTCAAATTTTTCCACACCAATCACTGACACTTGGCCACACCATATAAAAAGAAAAAACCCTCTCATTCCCTCTGTCCTTTCCTTCTTCACTGTCTTGGTCTGTATCCTTGCCATAACTCCAAGTCACCATGCAATGAGATACTGGACTTCCTGCTAACAGATTCTAGGGGCAGTAGTCACTGATTCACAAAGCTGTGTTTTGAAAAGCAGTAAAGCAGTATTTAAAATTACTGGTATCTGTTAATTAAAACTTACCAATATTTTTTTTTCTCACTATAATCAGTTATTCTATTTTGTGTCTGGTTCAGAGTTCCCAAGGATCTCCTTTGAACCTAATTGTAATTCAGCTACAAACTATGAGGTTTGCCTCTTAGTCTCTGAAGGAAGTTCTGAGTATCTTATATACTCTTTTTTCTTTTTCTTTTTCTTTTTTTCCCCTCAACCCGTTTAGTAACCTTAGAGATGCCTGGTACAAGTACATGTGTTTTAGGGGATACATATCTCATAGGAAAATGTGGTGTCTGTGACAGTAAGGTCTTGCCTCTGGCTTTTGAGGGATGTAACATCAGTGATATGCCCTGAATAAATTAGATAAGCCAAAAATTCACGGCTCCACTGGGAGGTGGGGGGTTAGTGGTGCCTATTATCTTTGGAGTAGCTGATACAAGCACAAGTGATGAATCAAGAGGTTTATCTCCACTGCACAGAAGGTGAAGCACCTCATCAGCAAATATTTTCTGCCAGCCTGAATAGTCTCTCCATTGGGAGATCCTGTGGGAGTTTGTTCAGCTTACCAACATTACACTAAAAAACTGCTATGACATGAGAGAGTTCGGAGCATATTTACATGTTAACTCAGGTATCACAGTAGTAATAGAGGAGCCTGGATATCCTGAATTGCATTTTCCAAACAGTCTCCTAGCACAAAAGAAGTTAGGATGATCTCTCCTTTGGCAGGCTTAAGGAAACTTGCACATACAAGTACAGCTCTTCATGTTTGTACAGCTGAAGTGAAATAGTAACAGATCCAGGCTTCACTGGCTTGATGAAAATAGGAATCATGCAAACTTTTCCTCATATTTAAACTGCATACCAAGTCTGAGCTATCTGCCACAATCATGGTCCTCTGATTAAGAGATTCTTCTAAGTGTGCCCAACAATTATCACAGAATCACAGAACAGTTTGAGTTCTGGAAAGGAAGGGACCTTTCAAAGGTCACTTAGTCCAATCCCCCTGCAATGAGCAGGGACATGTCGAACTAAATCAGTTTGCTCAGAGCCCAATCCAACCATTATGTGAAAAACTTGAGGTTTTAGGCTGAAACTATTGGTTCCAAAGTTTTCAAAGACTCACAGATACCAACCATATCCAAGTAACAGGATGTTTGTTTTATAGTCCTCCAGTATTTAAGCTGCCTTCAGCTAAAAACCTAAATTAAGAGTCTCATCTCTATGTGCTCCTTGATCATTATAGAGTCAGAGTGTGAAAATGAACCTTGTCTCAAATTACTCTTTGTCAGTTTTCTACAGGGAGATCCTAGGTAAACAGGTAAGCTGGCAGCAGAGAAAAGCACAAGAAAACAGAGTATTTCTTTCCTTTACTATTCTTCATGCTATGTTCTCTGTTTGGCTTCTTTAATTTTATTTTTCCTGTTAGTAAAACTGAATATCCAGCACTAAAGCATTTAGGAAACACAGCACTGTCTGCACTGCAGGCCATTAAATCTTTGTAAACCAGCCCTGGAAAATCAGCCTTTCCAATACATCATTATCTTTTTGCATGGTGAGTTGCTCTAATTGCAAACTGCCTAGATGAGATCCCACCAGTGCATTGTAAAATCACCACAAAGCATAATTGGGTGAGTCTTAAGCATTCTTGGCAGTAGTCAATCTCTTCTACCCCAGTGACTTGTGAAGGTATTAAAGGAAAAGACAGCTTCAATGTGTGTAAAAGAAGGTATTGGCTACTTATTTTTACAGTGAGGAGAAATCCTTTTGTGAATGGGGAGGAGCAGAGAATCTCCAGCAATAAAAATGTTAAAAAAAAAAAAAAAAAATCCATGAACCCATTAATGACTCTAAAATGCCTTTTGTTTCAACAGCTTCACTGAGTTGTCTTCCAGTAGCCAAACATCACACAAATACCCTATTAAATTCCATTTTTTCTTTGAATTTAAACTCATTTTTAAATCTGTCTTCAGTTCCAGCCTAGCTAAAGTGAGACAGAGGCAATTGGAATACTCTTCTACTCTTCTAAATTGGGCTCATGGCCACTTCTTAGCTTCCTTTCAAATGTGTTCATGCAAACAGAGGATAGGGATCTCTGCACAATTACTGGCAATGATGCAACACTTCACTGGGTTTTAATTCTCAGACTAAATGTACACAACCTGCTGCACAGGTTGTCAGCATGTCTGAAGGACAGCCTTGCATCTTTCCAAGGTAACCATGGAGTTCATCTCCCATGTCAGGCAGCTGGTTCCCAAACTTAGCAGCTCTTGGAAAGCCATAAATGGACATTCCTGTCCTTGGACACTTGGCTCAAAGAGTGTGGTAAGGGCTGTCTGCATGGGAAGATCTGGATCCAGAGTCAGTGTCTGATACTGCCTGCATGCTGCCTGTTGTTGGTGTATGTTCAGGTGTCTTCAGAACAACAGTGCTCAGCAGCTTGTGGGAGGGACAGTTAGGAATGTAGATATATGGACAAGGATTTTTTTTTTAAGTGTTTATTGATTTGCAAGTTTTTGTTTACCTGTCATTGTTGTGGGGAAAAAAAAAAGAAATTAGATATCACATGGAGATGTTCAAATCTTTAAAGTGTCATAAAATGCACAACAAAAAATCACTGACACCAAGAGCAACCCAAAGAAGGCACCTCTCTTTATGTAAGACTTGTGTCATAAAATATTTAAATCCTTTCAGAGTGTGTGGCTTTCAGCTCTTTCATGCAGATAAGTGTCAGACTGTCAGGCAGCTTTGCTTAAGGAACATGGCACTATCTATTAAACAATTTCTCTCAGTTTCCTAAAACTGTCTAGTTAAATATTTCTCATCAAAAATAAAGCTTGATTCATCTTTTCCTTCATCTCACCTTTATTAAGTACTAACCTAGTTACTCAGGCAAGTGTATAGAAAGGTTTGATCTCTTTATTCTTTTTTTTTTTTAACTTTTTTGAGTTAGAAAACTTCCGTGGCAATGTACCAGCCATTTATGCCTTTGGAAACTATCACTGTCCATTCCTATTCTTAGAGCAGCTTACAGCCAGCATTTACTGCAAGGACACTACCCCTCATGGATCATAAAAACATATATTAGCCAACATAAGTGGGATAAGTGTCTGAGAAAGAAGGGGAAGAGGAAAGCAACTAATAATATTTTACATATTCAGATAACTTCTTGGTCCTCAGATCTTCCTGTATCAATATTTTGGCCCTAGATTATTGGGGGTTTGTTTGGGGTTTTTTATTTGGCTTGGGGAGGGAGAGGGAGGCTTCTGGGGGTTTTGGTTTGGTTTGGGTTTGGTTTCCTTTTGGGGATTATGTTTTTATTTTGCTTTCTGTTTGGACCTTTTTTGCTAAGAGATTCTTTCTCCTTTTGCCTCATCTCACTAGGAAGGAGCTCCTTCCAAGTGACTCCAACTATGCATATGTTGTTCCTTTACGGTGGATTTTTCCTTTTACGCTGAGATTTTTCTGACTAGTTCTGTCCATCCTTCTCTGAAGTTTTTAATCCCACAAAAAAATCTTTTAGTAGGGATTCTTACAGCTGCATTCACAGTTTCTGCAAATAAAATACAATCCTCCTCTGGTACCATCTTGTGTTACTCTCGAGTTTCGTCCTGGATCCCAGGCAGACTCTTTGAAATGGAACAAAATCAAGACCATACACACCTTTCAGTCTGTCCTTTTCCCTTCTGTTCTGGTGGAACTAGGGCATCTTCCACTCATTCAGGATGACAGGATGGCTTGAGAAGGCTGAACTTTCCTCTGAAGTATAGGGTTCATTTTAATGACTTTAGTTTGAAATTCAGTTGATTTAAGTTTCTTTGTACAGAAATGAACTGTTAAATTCAGGTGACATACCATAGGAAGTCATGAGGTACTGCCCCTTCCTGAGTTTTCTCTGCATTGGGAAACAGCAGTACAGCCATGTATCACTGGAAATTGTCTTCTAAATCTTCAAAATCACCAGAGTTGTACTGATAAACTTAAAATCTTTAGTTACTTTAGTACTGTAACAATTCTATTCCTACTTCTGTTCAGCCTTATATCGTGTAGTTGGTTTCTGAGCATCCAATATTTTTCATCTCACCTTTTTAAGTTCCAGGTTTCCCTTTTAAGGTAACAGCATTTAAATTATTTGTAAGTCTGTGGTTCTGCAGTAGCAGTTGTAAGAATGGCACTTTGCCATTCACTGTGATGCTGAAACTCCCATTAGGCTCATAGTCATACCCTGGTTTACTATTACCACTGCTTTCTGTTGTTACACACTGACTTATCTCCTGAATTATTTCTATCCTAGGGCAGAAGGGATAAATCTCTAGACATATGTCTTTCATTTGTTTTAAAGAATAAAATATTAGACAGAATATTAAAAAAAATATTAGAAAAGCTGACCACATCAAATCCAATGAATTCAAGTATATTTTTACATCTCTAAAAACACCAACATGCCTTCTTTCTCACAGGCATACAAGTCCTGCATGACTCTCTTCTTTTATTTGTTTTCACCAACACAAAAATCAGTTCAGTGGCATAAAGACTTGCTTGTCAGTGGCTTGCAGAAGTACAGAAAAGCCTGATCCCCTGGGTTTGTTTTTGTTATGGGAAATTATTACACTGCAACATATTCTAACTTTTCTTGGAACTGCTTGTTTTTTCATAGGCTTTTTTTTCAAACTGGAATTCGAATTGTGTTCCATTCATTACCATTTCTTACATTATTCCTCTGAATTTTAACAGCTTTATTTGAATTGGCCTATGAATTTTATCCCCCCCCCCCCCAAATCCACACTTATGATCTGCCAGTCCACTAATCAACTTTCCAGTAAATATTTAATCAGTTTATGCCAGAAATGCCTTTTTATGTAGATTTCAAAAAACGTTTGACTTATGCAAGCAGTCAGGTAGTCTGTGCTTGTCTGTCCATCTAACAATTTTTCTGTTACTTGCAACAAGATGTTTAAAAACCTGTAGATCAGCATCTTCCCTCTCCAGACATGTAATGAAAATAAGCAGCTGTGGAGTTGTCCCAATGCAGCAGGCTTTCTACTAACAGGAGAAAAAAAAATCTACAAGGTTTAACAGACAAATGAGAATCCACTCAGGAATGAGCGAGCAGAAATACCCATATTGCAAGAAACTCTTCAGTCAACTTGCATGATACAAGACCTTGAAGAATTTGATGTCAAAACACAGATGCAAGCTTTGCTGTTCCTGCAGTTTGTGGATTGCACAATGGCTGGGGACATACAAAGATATGTTTAGAAGGAAAGTCTCATCTTTTCACATTCTTTGCAGGGTCACTAGTTGATGTTTAGTTAGTTGGTGTCATTAATATTGGTGTTTAAATAAGTCAGAGGGAATAGGCTCCAAAGGCATCTATTTTTCCTTATCAGCTGTGAAAGCAGCTCGGGCACAGGCATCTGTGTCACAGACACCTGTGTGTACATTCAGTCCAGTGCATCCACTTCCATCATCTCTCTGTATGCAGATAGGAATAAGATCATTTTGGAGAGATGATTTTCTCTGTCATTACACCCTGCTCAAACCAACTGATGTCAACTGTTTAGGAGCCCTGGGTTTGTCCGCTACCACCACTGGGGGACAAAGGCTGCTCCAAGTCTGAGTGGTGGAAGTAGATCCGACACCTGTTACTGTGATGGTACCAGTGCACTCCAGAGAATGACCGTGCAACTCCACCAGTGCCAGTTGTCACAGGGGAAAATGTGTTCAGTAGAGAAAAATGCCTGGCCACCCCTACCGGGACTATCAGCCCCCCTTGTGTGACCCATTTTTGATTTCTTAAGAGGTGTGACTTGAGCTATTTATTTTTGTAGGAAGACCTACTGTGTGCTAACAGGTAAGCTTTGGAAGCACATATTTCAGTAATTAGCCCAGCTTGTTCCTAAATTAGGTGTATTGATCAAGCAGCTCAAAAGGGACTTTGTAGTACCAGATGTGGCTTGGTTATGAACACACCCCACCATTCTTCCTGCTGCAACATAAGTGGGCTGGGCTGGACTGTCACTGTTCTCTAAGCTCTGATCCTTTCCATGTTTGCAGGATTTCACACTCCAGCCTCTGGGGATGCCAAGGAAAGCGGCGTGGAGGAGAAGTGCTCCTGTGAACCTCAGTAACCATGAGAGGGCTGTCTCAAGCAGCAGGCACTGGCAGGGCAGGGCTGACCCTTTCAGTGCGGTCGCTGCCATCTCAAGGAGCCGACTGCCTGAGCAGCAGAAGGCGAGTGAGTCCTCTCTCAGCTGGTTCAGAGGGGTGTATTTGCCTCCTGCTCTGCACCCATTAAACAAGACATTTGTCAAGGGTGGTGAGTGGCAGGACATAGATAGCACCCAGGAAAAGCGCAGGGCCTTCCTGCAGGACTTCTGCAGGAAGTACAACAGCAGAAAGAAGCTGCAAACCCACCTGGTGCACCTGGTGTCGAGGATTTATGTGGAGGACAGGCACAAGGTTCTGTACTGTGAAGTGCCAAAAGCAGGCTGCTCCAACTGGAAAAGGGTCCTCATGGTGCTCAGTGGACTCGCTGCTTCAGCAAACAACATCTCCCATGATGATGTGCACTATGGAAAGCACCTAAGGAAATTGGACAGTTATGACCTAAAAGGGATCTACACACGCTTGAACATGTACACCAAGTTTATATTTGTACGTGATCCTATGGAAAGACTGGTATCTGCCTTCAGGGATAAGTTTGAACATCCAAACAGCTATTACCATCCGATATTTGGGAAGGCAATAATCAAAAAGTATAGACATAATGCAGATAAAGAAGCATTGAAAACAGGATCGGGAGTTAAGTTCAAAGAGTTTATCCAATATTTGTTAGATTCCCACAGACCAGTAGGAATGGACATTCACTGGGAGCAAGTCAGTAAGCTCTGCTATCCCTGCCTCATCAACTATGATTTTATAGGAAAGTTTGAAACCCTGGAAGAAGATGCCAATTACTTTCTGCAGCTGGTAGGTGCTCCAGCCAGTCTGAAGTTCCCTAAATTCAAAGACAGACATTCCTCTGATGAGAGAACAAGTACAGAAGTAGTGAGGCAATATTTAAAGGAATTGTCTAAGGAGGAGAGACAGCTGACCTATGACTTCTATTACTTGGATTACTTAATGTTCAATTATACATCACCACTTGTATAGCACTAGAATAGCTTCAGGCTTCTATTAGATATTTATCATTTTGGGATTCAAAACAACTACTTCGATATTAGCCCTGAAAGGAAACAAATTTACTGCTAAGTAGAGTTGTCTTGAATTAGTGGGGATTTTATAAGCTAGATTGATATCAATTGATATTAAATTATGGAGAAAGCAAAGAAAAAAAGACCTGTAAACAGCATAAATTGCACTAAAATGCCTGAAAAGGATGCTTTTACCATTATGGATTATCCTATGGAAGCAGTAGCTCAGACAGCTGTTGCATTAGCTTACCTAATGTTCTTTTAATGGTTTAAGAAAAAAAAAATCAGAGTGGCATGATTCTTTTTTGGTGTGTTTGCTTTAGAAATGGGTTTTAAAAAAACTTTTGAATGTATTTTTACTTTCTGTCACTTATTAATAAAGAACCATTGGTTAATTGTCTAAAATGTTTACAGTGTTCTCAGTTGCAAGACTTGGTTTTTTGATTACTATTAGACTGTAGCCAATTTTAGACCTGATTGTTTTATTGAAGGACGCTCTTGAATACAAATGCATCAAACTAAAGATAACACAGCAGCTCAGTTGATGAGCAGAGTAAATTTGGGTAAGCCTGTGAAGGACCAGTCCACTACCTCATTTTGATTGATGCACTGGAGTTGACAAGTATGACCCTCCTTCCAGAGAGCTACATTCAACAAAATTAAGATTTTAATGCACAGTGGATGCATAATTACACATGATACATGCATACTGTGGTCCAAATATTCATGGTAGTCTTCATTTTTGGTGAAAAGGACAAAGTTTCAGCACGGCAGCTCTGGGATATTCTAAGGTCTGTACTGAGAAGCAACTTCAATGCAACTGCTGTGACCATCCTCAGCCTGCTGGGGTCTGATTATCAGCCCAGCTCCCAGCAATCTGTTACAGAGAAGTTGTGTGTGCCCATTGCCTCCCAAACCTATAAGCTGGTTCTGCCCCCAGAGCTTCCTGAAGTCACCTGTATGTCACTGTCCTACCTGCCCTGCCAGTAGTCACCAAGCCCCAGGAGTGGAGTGTGTGGTGCAGTTTCATATGGTGTAATGTATATGGTGATTTATCCTGGAGGAAGATGTGTCCAGAGTTCCACAGTCCTGTTTTGAAAAGGAATAGGTACTTTCTACCCTTCCCTCTCCTCCCACAAGTGCTGCCTGACCAATACATGCAGCTGTTCCTGCAACCTGTCTTGCCCAATGGGTGGGCCAGGATGTCCCAGGAGGAGGAGAAATCTCTGCAAAATCATGGAACCATTGAAAAAGGCCTCTAAGATCATCGAGTCCAACGATTGACCTAACACTACCAAATCCATCACTAGACCAAATCCCTAAAATGGATAGGGAAAAGTCTCTATGCCCTTCCACAACAAAGATGTCATCTATGCCTTTCTTTCTGAAATGGTATGGGGCATCTTGCTCCAGTGTCTCAATATAGCAAGTTGTAGGGTGAGGGATGGGAAACTGATGCAAGTAAAATGTCCTTTTCCTCTGTTCCCAACCATTGGTCATAACTAATGCTACTATTGTTGTCTTTTCCTTCATCTCAGACAAAGTATGATGTACAGATTCAGTCCTTCCACAGCAGTAATTGTGGGTCCCAACTGAAAGGCCAGACCATTTCCTAGGTACTCTCATTGCTTGATTNACATACATACATGGACATCAGGCCTCCAGACTGCCATCTTGAAAATCTGGTACAGTTTGCATTTGTGATTTAACAGGGGAGGACACTGGTTAAGGCCTTTAAAGCATGTATGAGCACAGAGGCGTAATTGTTTTAGCTGCACTGTTGTTCTATGGCTCTAGTGAAAGTAATTTAACTTCTTTGTACACTCAACTTCAAATTTCATAGCCCCTAACTGCACTTAAAAATTCATTTTTTGAAAATCTAACCCAGACTTTTGTAAAGAAGAGCCTCTCCATAGTCATGTTCAGTGACCTAAGGGATTCAGATGATCTCAGTAGCAGAATCTAGATTGTACTTTGCCTCATTAACCACATTTTGAAAATCACCAGCCTGCTTTGCCAGGAATTAAGTTACATGATTTAAAATTAACATAAGAGTTTAGCATAATTGAAGTGGGACTCTGATATCTGACTTATGGGATTATAAGAGATAAAGGCATAATTTGCAACATAAAAGATAACCTCTATTTTTAAAAGTAAAATTTAAAAGGTCAAAGTGGGAGGCTGCATTGTAACTTTGTTTATATTTTGTAAGAATCCAGGGCAAAAACAAAAACTGAAGGTCATCCACCATAACTAGCATAAAATCTCATCTCCACAAATGTGCACAGATGTTTGTTTTATTCAGAAAATTATATATAATGTATGCAGAAGAGGAATGAAAATACACTCCACGACATTCAGTGCGATTACATCTACACTAGAGATCAGCTGTGGCATGCAGAGCCTCTTTCAAGGGGCTTCATTACAGTAAATGCATTTTAGTTATGAACATTTCTTCNGGCAGCTCTGGGATATTCTAAGGTCTGTACTGAGAAGCAACTTCAATGCAACTGCTGTGACCATCCTCAGCCTGCTGGGGTCTGATTATCAGCCCAGCTCCCAGCAATCTGTTACAGAGAAGTTGTGTGTGCCCATTGCCTCCCAAACCTATAAGCTGGTTCTGCCCCCAGAGCTTCCTGAAGTCACCTGTATGTCGCTGTCCTACCTGCCCTGCCAGTAGTCACCAAGCCCCAGGAGTGGAGTGTGTGGTGCAGTTTCATATGGTGTAATGTATATGGTGATTTATCCTGGAGGAAGATGTGTCCAGAGTTCCACAGTCCTGTTTTGAAAAGGAATAGGTACTTTCTACCCTTCCCTCTCCTCCCACAAGTGCTGCCTGACCAATACATGCAGCTGTTCCTGCAACCTGTCTTGCCCAATGGGTGGGCCAGGATGTCCCAGGAGGAGGAGAAATCTCTGCAAAATCATGGAACCATTGAAAAAGGCCTCTAAGATCATCGAGTCCAACGATTGACCTAACACTACCAAATCCATCACTAGACCAAATCCCTAAAATGGATAGGGAAAAGTGTCTATGCCCTTCCACAGCAAAGATGTCATCTATGCCTTTCTTTCTGAAATGGTATGGGGCATCTTGCTCCAGTGTCTCAATATAGCAAGTTGTAGGGTGAGGGATGGGAAACTGATGCAAGTAAAATGTCCTTTTCCTCTGTTCCCAACCATTGGTCATAACTAATGCTATTATTGTTGTCTTTTCCTTCATCTCAGACAAAGTATGATGTACAGATTCAGTCCTTCCACAGCAGTAATTGTGGGTCCCAACTGAAAGGCCAGACCATTTCCTAGGTACTCTCATTGCTTGATTCTCCCTCAGTTTTCTCCTCAGAAAAGGAAAAAAAGCCACTTCCAGTCTCCATGGTGCCAGAGTGTAATCAAACAGGCTCTGCAACTCTCTCCTTGTGGCAGGACAAGCCACTCCAAGGGGAAAAGGTAAAAGCACACTGGGCAGCCCAAGTCAGGGGTTCTGCTGTCTGTGGCTAGCAGCACCCATACCTTAAACAATCCTGTTCCCTGGGGCCATGGAGCAAAGAGGAGCAGCAAAAAGCAATCCATCAGCATGAGGTGTGGGGAAATGCATTTGCTCAGCACCAGTGAGAAGCTGCAAGGATGCCTTGGACAGGTAAACACACATGTTGTTTGTGTGAGTTGTTGCTGTGCATAGGTGTATTCACAAGTGTTAACACCCAGAAGCGTTTGGGAGGGGATTTCTGACAACCGAACTTCCCCCATGCACGCTTCTCCTCAGGTGAACAAAAATCTCCCCCTTTTAACACAGGATGGTGTTTGACTCCCACCTCCCCTGCCAGAAATCCCTCCTGGGTTTCCTGTGGGCTACACCCCACAGTGCCAGAGCTGCACATTGTCTTTACCCAGCAGGATCTATTTTTTATTTAACTTGACCATGCATTTTCATGGCTGTTGCTCTCAAGTGCGACTTTGGATCAGGACATTAAAGAATCCTGAAATTCAGGACATTAAAGTTCCTGAAAGTTTTGATTTTGGACTATGCAACCTTCTAACTCATGTGAAAACTGCCTAGGATTTGACCTCTAGACTCTCTGCTCTTGTAAGTATTGGATTCAACCTCAAATCCTGAGTGACTCTCTCTTGCCTTATAGGAAGACCATTGAATATAGTAAATTTAAATAAAAAAATAAATGTCCACCAACCTTTGAGTGTCAACATATTTGCTTTGTCTTGTCTGTTGTGGATATGTGTTAATTAACTGATAATTTACAGACAAAAAGATGGCATACTAGTGGTACTAGTATTTTCAAAAAAGCACATGAGGAAAAAAGTGCAACATGCTAATAAAGAATGAAGGCCAATTTATAGTTAAGTTTAGTATGAATACTTTAATTCAGAGAAATAATATTAGTAAATGACAAAGTCTCTGAAGAACTTAGGCTTCACACCGAGTTCATTTTAGTGGCAAACTTTTTGCCTATCTGATCAAAGAATGACAGAGATTTGGGGGAGCAGCTTTATTTGCATAGAAAAAGCTGCACAGTCTCATAAGATTTCATCTACTAGCAAGTCTTAGATAAAGCTATTGTTTGAGTCAAGGAGATGGTTGAAAGAAATTATTGGCAAATGTTTGGTTTCTGCAAATGATAGGGAAAATGACATTGATTTGCATACATACATACATGGACATCAGGCCTCCAGACTGCCATCTTGAAAATCTGGTACAGTTTGCATTTGTGATTTAACAGGGGAGGACACTGGTTAAGGCCTTTAAAGCATGTATGAGCACAGAGGCGTAATTGTTTTAGCTGCACTGTTGTTCTATGGCTCTAGTGAAAGTAATTTAACTTCTTTGTACACTCAACTTCAAATTTCATAGCCCCTAACTGCACTTAAAAATTCATTTTTTGAAAATCTAACCCAGACTTTTGTAAAGAAGAGCCTCTCCATAGTCATGTTCAGTGACCTAAGGGATTCAGATGATCTCAGTAGCAGAATCTAGATTGTACTTTGCCTCATTAACCACATTTTGAAAATCACCAGCCTGCTTTGCCAGGAATTAAGTTACATGATTTAAAATTAACATAAGAGTTTAGCATAATTGAAGTGGGACTCTGATATCTGACTTATGGGATTATAAGAGATAAAGGCATAATTTGCAACATAAAAGATAACCTCTATTTTTAAAAGTAAAATTTAAAAGGTCAAAGTGGGAGGCTGCATTGTAACTTTGTTTATATTTTGTAAGAATCCAGGGCAAAAACAAAAACTGAAGGTCATCCACCATAACTAGCATAAAATCTCATCTCCACAAATGTGCACAGATGTTTGTTTTATTCAGAAAATTATATATAATGTATGCAGAAGAGGAATGAAAATACACTCCACGACATTCAGTGCGATTGCATCTACACTAGAGATCAGCTGTGGCATGCAGAGCCTCTTTCAAGGGGCTTCATTACAGTAAATGCATTTTAGTTATGAACATTTCTTCATTTGAAAATCGCTAAGCACTTCTCTAACGTAGGTCAGTTGTCAGAGCAAATCTAATGTGCTGTAAAGGCATTACAAGGAGTCTGTGGGAGGGCTGGTGTGGCAGGAGAGTGCTCCCTTGGCCCATGTGTCTCTTCCAAACATCAGACAGTCATGCATTCCTCCTGAAATTAAAACTTGGTTTTTGGAACCTAATGTTCTACATCTGCCTTTCTTCTAAAATGAATCAGTGTTAATAAAACCAAATTATTAAATAACAAAAATTTTAAATAATAAATAAGTAAATTAAACTTCATAGGTGTGCATTCCCAAATTCTGATACATATATCAACATAAGGCAGCTAATTTTTTCCAGGTAGGATTTGACTTGCAAAACTCAGACATAGCCATTGTGCCTACCTCTTCTAAAACTGCTGCTAAACTGTTGCTTGCTGAAAGTCAGAGGTGTGCAGCCACAGTGCAATCAAACACAGCACATACTCCTGGAAATTTCCTCTGGTGGAACTCCCCCAAAAGGCCAAATTTATTGGAGCTACTCCTGCCTCAGGCTGCATTATCTTGGTGATGTGTCATTGGAGATCACTGCTTTAATTTTAAATGTAGTTTAAATTTAACTGAAAATTGCAATGTGACACTTTGAGTAAGTCTGAGAGGAAAATATTTTTCTAGAGCTTTGTATTGTGTATGTAGGTTACGTATAAACATCTTTGTTGTATCTGCCTTAAGGCTAACAATACATCAGAAAAGTCTTTTTAACTGTAATGGTAATAGCTGTTTATCAACTTTATAACTCTTGTGATGCCTTCAAAACCAAACTAATTTGGTCTTGGAACACAAAGTCTGAAATCTGACCATAAATTATTATATTTCATTAAAAAATGGATGCACCTGTCCTGTATCCACCAATTAATGTACAGTTCAGAGGGCAGGGCAGGCACACACACTACTGGGAGGTGGAACTATCTGATTTAGCAAAGGACATCTGTTTATATCCCCAGATACCTGGGATTGCTTTTCCTCCAGAAATGTGCACAAGTGCGTGGATTCAGGAAATAGTCATATTATTTAGCTTAATGAGAATGTCTTAGATTGTTTGGTTATCATAGAAATACCTGTTTTATGGGAGAACAGTTGTGCTTTTGGCAATGTAGGTAATTGAAGTGAGTTCCACATATCTCTTCAATGTTAGATGTAGCTCTGCTTGTGGCTAGAGTGACAGAATTGGACTTAAGAGATCTGGATCTTCATCCAGCTTCTATAACTGCACACACTTGTTGGACAAACATGAAATGCTCTCTGCCTTGGTGTCCTCACTGTTAAAGTGGTCCTGTAAATGGAAGGAAATTATACCATGTGTCTTCTCCTAAAATCATTAAACTATGTGGCTAAAGAGCAGTGGTTAGAAATTAGGTATTAGTATGTAATTTAACTCATAGGATGTTCATTGCCTTTCCATACGCTTTACTTCCAACAGCTTGGAGGAAGCTGGGGACTTCCCAGCTTTGCTCCAGCCGAGAAACACATCATTCAGCTCTGTTCTGGGCAATTGGCAGCCTTAAGAATGCAAGCTCTGTTTCAAAACACTGTGCATCTGTCAAGCCTATCCAGGCACTGCCTCAGCATAAAACCAGTGCCAGGATGTCTGACCAGGGGAAAGTGGCCCTCCGGTTCCCTTGGGAGAGCAGACAGGGTGAGAATCTTGCTGTCTCAATTTATTCTGAGCCCAGATGAAAGAGAAGCTGTTTTATTTTGGTGCAGTAGCTGTAAATAAAGTGATGCTCAACTAGAGGGTTCTGCAGAAGCAGTGGATCCCATTCAGGCATGCAAACTCCTTCCTTGTCCTAAACACCAGAGCTGCATGACCCCGTATCCAGGGCCATGTTCCCCCAGCCCTTTCTGAGGTCCTGCCACTCCCTGTGACAGGCTCTTTTACCTGGCATGCCAGAACATATCAGGATTTATCTCCTACTAACATAGCCACTGTTTCTGTGACCCTGTGGAGGCTACAAATAACCTGGGGATGTGGCATTGAGACAGACTATGTTGCTTTCTTCCTTTTGTCTTCAAAAAATGATGTGATTAACAACCATTAGAGGGAGGAAAGAGTCCTTACAAAAGGAAAGGGAAAATCTCAAGGCCGTGACCATAACTTTTTTTTTTAGCATATGTAATTGTCGCTTCCTTTCCTCACACAGAACTTCCCTCCCTCTCTAATTATGTCAGCAAATGGGTGAGACCAATTGCCAGGTTGCTCTCAGCTGATAAGTGTAAGCCATCCCTAGTCCAGCACATCTATGTTATCATGGCACTGAGGCTGCACTAATAAGCCTGAGAGTATGATACTGTCAGCCACCATCTGTGCACACGTATCTGTCTTGACCTTGTCATGTAGAAATTCCTTCTATCTCAGGGTTTTGGTTTTTTTTTTCCCCTCAAATTCCTTGCAGAAACCACATTTTCCACAAATTTTCTCACAGTACTGCTCGTTTCCCAAGATTTGTAAATTTTGAGTGGCCTGTATAATTTGCATTCAAGAAAAAGCATTCTGAGATACAAGGTGTAGGAGCAAAGCAGGTTTATCAGGGCATTTCAGCACAGAGAGAGGTAAATCAATACTCAGTGGATTGTAAATACATGTCAGTAGGATATTAAATGCTAAAGATTTAATTTTCTCAGGGTAGTTACTTGGATGTAAAAACTGGCTGTCTGCAGAGTAGGACCTGCATACTGAATTATCTCATTTTTGACAAAAGCAGACACATACAGAAACAGATTTTCAAGTTCTAGGAAGGATAATAAGTTACAGTTCATCTGAGAAAAAAATGTGTGTTTCTCAGCTGAGTACAACTACATAGTTCCCTTCGTACAAGCTTGCATAAATGCAATATAAATGCATACACATGCTTTATAAATGCATGTGCACACACAGAGTATTTGTATGTCTATCTTATAACACCCAGACAAAGGTTTTGCAACAATGGTCGTGGGACTTACATAGTTAAAGTCCTGCATTTGACTTTAAAGACCTTAAACATACATGAAAATATATGCACATAAACATTCTGTTAGCATGTTGCAGAACCACAATGTTATTCCAAGCAAACCTAAACTACTTGCAGGGACTGCAAGTTTGCCCTCTTGCACAGCCTTTCTTTTTGCTTCTTTAGCTTGCTTGGGGCAGGATGCTGTCAGGTCCATGGGTCTGCAGTTTGCCAGCTGCACCTGCTTCTGATCATGGGTACAGCTATGGGTTTTGGGAGGAGGTTTCCTGGTGGGACACTTGGTAGAAGTAGGCAGAGGTTTACAGCATCTGTCTGCTTTCAAGGAAGTTATGGTGTTACCCTCTGTAGTGCACTCCAAGCCATAGACACAAGCTGTCACCTTTGCTATGACTTCTGCTATTCTCTTAAAAAAGAAAAAAAAAAGTGAAACAGAAAAGGGACAGAGGGAAAACCTCTAATGAGAAGGGGAAATGTTAATTGTGGCTGGAGGTGACAATGCACAATAATAAATTACTGCTTTGCTATTGTGTCTCTGATCAAAGTACTCTCGGGCTGTAGCAGAGCAAAAGCTCAGCTCTAAGGGAGGATGATGTTTCTGGAAATCCTCGTGATCCCTGCAGGTCCTCCTGAATAGCAGAGAAAACACAAACACTGAACCAAAGTTAGATAAAATTTTTCTCTGTCTCAGACTTGCTGCCAATAAGGCTCCTGTGTCTCCCTGTATCTTTTTGTCTGTCTCCAGCCTGGTGGCTACAGTGGGTCCAAGACAATGCATTGCCCCCGTGTACAGAAACTCCCCTGATGGAATCACTCTTACCAAGCAGAATCTGCCCCACAATTTATTTTCTGCCTTTCTTTATTTAAAAGTGATGCTATGACTGAAATTTTCAGCTTAAGCTGATGTATGTTAGGCTACTCAACCTGCAAGTTAGCAGGTAAAACTTTCTAGGTGGCCTGAGCCATTGCTGATGCCAGGCACACCTCTGGGAGTTGCAAAGGCCAGCTCTGAAAAGCAGGATGGCCCTAAGGGAAACTCCTAAGCGTTGCTGAAGAACCCAGTTCTTAGGAAGCCATGCTTAACAGACTTTTAGTATAAAAATATACCCCTAAACATACTTATAACTGGAAACAGCAGAAGCTACTTTGCCAAACCCATACCTTTCTGAGCAAGACATGGAGAAAAAGAGGGAATATTTTCGTACATTTTCAGAGATTCTTTCTAGAATTTTCAGTTTTACTTTCTGTGCTGCCCTTGGCCCCCAAGCACCAAGGCATTTCTTTAATTTACCAAAGGAAAACAAGCTCTACCCACTGACACTTTTACAGCTAAAATCTGCTCTCTGTGCTGTCTTGGTTGCAGAAACAGGCACAGGCTGAATGAGTGAAGCTGGGAACTTGTTACGTAAAATCTACAGCAAGTGAGCTTTTCTAGTGCTATTATGCCTTGACCCCTTATTTTGGCACAGTAACAAAACCACTGAGACTGGACAGTTATAGGGTTTCACAGGCTTTTTTTGTTTTGTTTTGTTCCTTTTCACTTTTTGGCCTCATCACAAAACCCAAGTGAATCAATGGTGTGCCCAAACTTCTGAAATAGTCTAGGACTTTCAGTATCTTCTACACACAAAGAAACAGTGGGAAAAGATTTGTCTTTTATTTATTCATTACTTAATCNGAAGGGAAGGGAAGGGAAGGGATAGCTCTTTTGGCTACAGACTACAGGGACTTTACATGCATTTTATACCTCTTCATGATTTTGGAAGATGCTTGGAAGTATCTACAATTTCTCAGGTATACAGAGAACAACTCTTTGAGGCAATGCACAGATTTCTGACATTGCACAGCAAAAATTGCACTGTGACACTGTGTGGAAGTGCCCTCTTGTGCCTTTTGNTATAACTGGAAACAGCAGAAGCTACTTTGCCAAACCCATGCCTTTCTGAGCAAGACATGGAGAAAAAGAGGGAATATTTTCGTACATTTTCAGAGATTCTTTCTAGAATTTTCAGTTTTACTTTCTGTGCTGCCCTTGGCCCCCAAGCACCAAGGCATTTCTTTAATTTACCAAAGGAAAACAAGCTCTACCCACTGACACTTTTACAGCTAAAATCTGCTCTCTGTGCTGTCTTGGTTGCAGAAACAGGCACAGGCTGAATGAGTGAAGCTGGGAACTTGTTATGTAAAATCTACAGCAAGTGAGCTTTTCTAGTGCTATTATGCCTTGACCCCTTATTTTGGCACAGTAACAAAACCACTGAGACTGGACAGTTATAGGGTTTCACAGGCTTTTTTTGTTTTGTTTTGTTCCTTTTCACTTTTTGGCCTCATCACAAAACCCAAGTGAATCAATGGTGTGCCCAAACTTCTGAAATAGTCTAGGACTTTCAGTATCTTCTACACACAAAGAAACAGTGGGAAAAGATTTGTCTTTTATTTATTCATTACTTAATCAGGGCAGACTACTGTCTAAAAATACTTTGCTCAGGATCATGATAGAAATCTCTCACACATATTTTCAATTGCTTGGGCTACACTATGATCCCTACTGTTTTACATTCACATTGTTTTCTCTGTGTGGCTTAAAGCCTCCATTTTTCCCAATTAATTACATTGCCTGTAACTCAGGTGATTATTTTCCCCTCCAAGACCTGATTTTTTTTCTGCTTTGGCATCATCACTTGAGTAAAAAGTAAAAGTAACAAATAATTAAATAATGAACTAAACAACTAAATAAATGGGAAGAAGGGAAGGGAAGGGAAGGGAAGGGAAGGGAAGGGAAGGGAAGGGATAGCTCTTTTGGCTACAGACTACAGGGACTTTACATGCATTTTATACCTCTTCATGATTTTGGAAGNGAAGGAGGAGAGAGGAAGGGAAGGGCAGGGAAGGGAAGGGAAGGGATAGCTCTTTTGGCTACAGACTACAGGGACTTTACATGCATTTTATACCTCTTCATGATTTTGGAAGATGCTTGGAAGTATCTACAATTTCTCAGGTATACAGAGAACAACTCTTTGAGGCAATGCACAGATTTCTGACACTGCACAGCAAAAATTGCACTGTGACACTGTGTGGAAGTGCCCTCTTGTACCTTTTGTACTAAATAGGCTTGGTTCAGAAGTCAAAATAAATTTTTGAAGAGGTCATTCTGCAAATTCCACTCTGCAGCACTGAGGCCCAGGCTGGGTGGTTTTCCATCCCCTCCCACACCCCAAGAACCAGCCAAGCCACAGTGGGAGCACAGGGGATATCAGTGCCAATGAGGCATGTAGCTGAAAAGAATCTCTTTCACTGGTGTGTTGGTTCTGCCGCGCTGCGGGTGAGACAAATGTGCTCATGTCAGTCAAGTGTGCAGGGTGACACTGAAAATCAGGTAGGCATTGGACATGTTAAGCTTATACAAAAGGGGCCACATTAAACCATAAACCCCTCAGAAATCTCTGGTTTTCTGCATGCACTCTTATAAAGTTACATCTATTTTTAACAGGATCAGACTATTTTGACCTGGAGAGGTGTCCTAGAATCATAGAATGATTTGAGTTGGAAGAGGGCCTTGAAGATCTTCTAGTTCCAACCCCCTGCTTTGGAGTCCCCACCAGCCTTGTCTCCTTCATAGACACTAATTCAGTGCAATACCTGTCTGCACAAAAATAGTTTTCTCTATAAAACTAATGAAATCCAATTTAAACAGCAACTTCTGGCAAGTCTATCTATCTAAAACATGAATGCAAGAAAAGAGATGACTGCTGAGTTTAAAGAGGTAAGCCATGAAGAGTGGTCTCAAACTAGTTATTCTATATTAAGTCTGCAAATAATTTTAAAAAAAAACAACACCTTTCATCTCCAACGTCCTCTGCAATAAATGTATTTTTCGTGCTATTTTTAGTTAAAGGACTGAATAGCTCCAATTGCCATTTCCAAATTTGAAACCTTTCTCCTAGTCCAGTAAAAACACAGCACCTGTATCACTAGCTTGATGTGTTGAGGTTTTTTCCAACTGCAAACACAAAAATCTGTCTGAAATAAAGTTACTGTTCTATAAAGGATTTTGAGAAAAACATGCTATCATGTTTTCTTTAGAAGCTTATACCCAAAAGGACTTGTAAATATACGTAGTCAGACCTTCCTTTTTTGGTTAGTTCAATGAAAGATGCACCACTGCATGGGAAAAGGATCAACATCTTCACATCTGTGCCCTGAGGTTCTAGCTTTTAGAAGGTATTAGTGTTGAGAGGGAAGATAACCTCTATAAAATAGATAATATTAGGACAACAGTCACTGTAGTAATCTACAAAGATAACCTGAATCATCTGAAGCAAAATTGTCTTTATTGGAATGTGCTACATAAGCCCATTCATGGCATACATTTCCATTAGATATATAAATGCTATGAATATGAAGCTATGTATGTATTATACATATTTTCATTATATGGTATTTAAAAAAAAAAAAAAAA